>PVJI01000781.1:0-128011 GCA_004026765.1 Micronycteris hirsuta
CAGGAAAAATCTACCAACTTTGATGTGATCTTCATATAGCTCATAAGGCACTTATATAATTTTATGCCCAGAAAATGATAACAGCTATAAAAACCATAACATACCCTTACTCTGTCCTAATTCCAGAATATTTAATTTACACTCAAATTTCTAAACTCTTGCACTATTTCAAAAATAAGAAGTACAAAACTCATTATTTTGTTTGCCATTTTATTGTCAAATAAATTCTATTTTATGTATAGTTTCAACTGTATGCCCATCACTTTTAATTTTATACTCTCCTGTAGTACATTTCAGTAAAGAGTTTGGGGATCTGCTCCCCTAAAAGTGAACAAGTTATTCTTCAAATAAGATTTGGATGCTTTCAATATATTGAAAGCCAAAATTCTGGAAGTTTAAAAAACAAATTATAACAAACTAGTCTGATGGTAATAACTTTCTGTGAGACAAAATATTCCCTTTCAATTAGATAATTTGAAATTCTATTTTCTCTCTGTGGTAAGAGACGGTGTGACTGATGTTCATCTTACTTAATAAGTCCTAGCCTTTCCATTCTTCATTTTAAAACTAGGTATACCATACAGCTAAATAAAAAAGATTATGCCACTGCAAGAAGGCTGCTAATGCTTAGGTTGGTCAGGAGCCACGATAGGAAAATAAGCTCATAATTCCAAAGGTTGCAGGCTAAGAGTGGATAAGTGACATGCATGTAAATACTGCTTTTAACACCCAAAAAGTGTTTGGTTTCATTTTTCTCATGGTAGTACTAGAATCTCTTGTACTATTTTATGCTTTTATACTAATTTATACTAATACATCTGTATATTTATGTTACATAATATATTTATATATTATACTGATGTATGCTTTGCCTACTTTTTCTTGCCTCACACACTAGCCAGGGTTTCCAGCATGGTGCTGAGGAATAATGAGGGCAAACACCTTCTTAGGGAAGCATCTGGTCTTTTACCATGAAGTATGATGTCAACTCGAGGGTTTTTTTGAGGAGGGTGATAGTTACCTTCAATTCCTAGTTTGCTGAGCACTTTTATCATAAATGAAGGCTAAATTTTGTTGAATTATTTTTCTATATCTACTAGGGTGGTCAAATATCTTTCTTGTCGATCACCTGAATTACACTGATTAATATCTGAATGTTGAATCAATCTCGAATTTCCAGGATAAAATCTACTTAGTCATGATGTATTATCCTTTTTACTCACTGGATTAGATTTATTAATATTTTACTGAGAATTTTTGTGTCTATATTCACAAGGGATAGATACTGGTTTCTTCCCCCTGCCCCCATCTACTTATCTAGTCATGCCTTTGCCATCAGGGTAGTGCTGGATTCATAAAATAAGTGGGAGGTGCTCCTTTCTCTTTTATTTTGGGGAACAGTCGGTATGGAATTGTTACTGTTTCTTCCTTGAGTAGCACACACCAGTGAAACTACCTAGATCTGGAGATTTCTTTGTCAGAAGGTTAATAATAAATTCAATCTCTTAACAGATATGGGACTATTAAGGTTACCTATTTCTTCTAGAGTGGACTACAATTGAATACAATAATCTCTAGAGGAAAATTTGAAACATGACTTTCATGTAGTCAATTAACTGTCTTTTTCTTTTTTTTGTTGCACACTTAGCAATTAAATACTCCTATATATTAAATCAAAGTGAAGATGTTCAAATAACCTTTAATCAGTGCTATAACCAAATTAAATTGAAAAACAGTATTAAGAGAAAGGTTTTATCTATTTGGAAACAAAGTATTTGTTAGGAGGCCAGATTGAAAATTAATGACATGAAACTTTAATTCCAAATTCATGTTCTGTACATAGAATTGCTAAAATGTACTGTTTTCACTGTGCATGAAATACTCTGTAAGTAAAAACACCCGTGTTTCTCCTTTACGTTCACAATGCTACCACACTCAAAACATTTCCGACACCAGATGCATGGGCTGTCCACACATCAAGCTCCTTTGACACCCACTGGATGTCCTAACGTTCAATTCAGTTCTGAAAGAATCCACCTGGAGAAAGCATCGGATTCCACAGGTGAAGGGCTCAGTCCCATCACAGTCCCTCTCCCCACCCTCTTCAGACACCAGTCGCAGGTTTCAGTTGTCACTTGTGTGCCTGACTCACTGGCTATAAATCAGGGTTCCAATGACTCCCTCCTTGGGTTTGATAACTTGCTATAATGTCTCAGAGAAGTCAGGGAAACACTTAACTTACATTTACCAGTTTATCATAAAAGGGTACAATAAGGATGAACCTCCACATGGAAGAGAGGCATAGTGAGAACCAAAGAGGAAGGCACTCCAGGCTTCCATTCCCTCGCCAAGCAGGCCGCCCTGGTTACCTCCGTGCGTTCAGCAACACAGAAGCTCCATGAACTCCGTATTTTGGGGGTTTTCATGGCAGTTTCATCACACAGGAAAGATCAGTCTTTAACTCAGTAAGTCCCTCTCCCCTTCTTGGAGGAGGAGAGGTAGGGCTGAAAGTTCCAAGCTCCTAGTGGTGGCCTGGTCTTTCCGGGGACCAGCCCCCATTTGAAGTTACCTTGGAGCCCACCAGGCGTTGCTCCATTAGAACGAAAGACACTCCTAGAGTATAGGACACTCTATATACGTATTTCTAATATTTCCTGGATACCTTGAGTTCTGGACCCTACTACAAATCCTTGTTTGGGCTCATTTCTTGGCTGCACCCTGTAACCTTTAACTGGTTGTATAGATATTTTAAATAGCTGTGGCCAAGCTTTGAGCTAGGGGGATGGAGGAGACTTCCACCCAGGATGCAGCCGAGAGGCAACTCCCCCTAGACACAGCGCCTGCGTGAAAACTTGGAGATGGTTGGCTCTGGGCCATGGGGTCACCCCTGCCCACAGCTAACATGGCAGCCCAGAAAAACTGGAGGAATATGAAGTGCTGGCAGGTGTAGCCGATTGAAAGAGGAGTTGGAAATGGGGCTGCAGAGGAAGATCGGCGCGGGGGATTTAAACCCAGGGCACAGCAGCCATATCGCTCTCTTGGACCACGAGGCTGAGGAGTGGGGACCCCTCAGCCTGGGAGACAGAGGCAGAACCATATGGCTTTGGGTGCCTTCCTTTGCCACGCGGCCTAGGAAGCAGGAGAGACTTTGCCTGGAAGAAAAGGGGTGAAAGGACTTTTGCTGGTAGGCCATGAGAAGGTGCCACTTGGTTTTGCAGTAACATGCTTTTGGATTAACATGCTTTTGGATTAATTGGAGTTTTTTTGGATTAATTGGAGATCGCAGTGGCGACACATCGGATGGTGCCAGAACTGAGAATCTGCCTGAATCATGCTTCTACTTCTTCTCCTATGGTACCCTGGACTGGGAAAAGGGGGAGAAGGAAGGACTGTGTGTTTGTGGGTATTCTAGAGAACTTTAGTATTTTAAAGGAGACCTTAAGTCATTACTAAGCCTGTATAACTTGTAAATAAATAATTCCTTTCATTTTCACAAGTCTCTGGCATTGAGAGGCGTCTTTCCATTGGCGGCGAGGATAACGGACCTAGAGCAGGGTTGGGACATCATTGGATTTCCCCGGCCCTTGCTCTGTAACACTATCACCTAGGAACCAATTCTAGGGGATTTAGGAGCTCTGTGTCTGGAACCAGATCAGAGACCAAATATTGAAACAAAAGATGCTCCTAGTGCTTTTTTCAGGAAATTCCAAGGGGTTTAGGAGCTCTGTGCCACAAGCCAGGGACAGAGACCAATATATACATATTTTTTATAATTTCACAACCACCTTATTTAATCTTCACTTCCTGAGAATGAGGAACATGATCCCATTTTATAAAAGTGAAGACTAAAATTCAAAAGGTTGAAAGATTTAAGTTCAGATGCTAATAAGTGGTAGCTGGGATTTAAGTTCAATGTGCTTCCAAACCCATGCTCTATTTTTTTTTAAGATTTTATTTATTTCTTTTTAGAGGGGAGGGGGGTGAAAGAGAGGGAGAGAAACATTGATGTGCAAGAAAAACATCGATCGGCTGCCTCCAGCACTTAATCACTATAACTGCGTGCTCTCCAAAAGCCCGTTTTATAATAGTTACTAAGCAATCACCAGAGTATGTCCCTGACCAGGCACTATTTCAGATATGGTAATCCACATACTATAAAATATGTGTATATTCTGCCTGGTCAATTAAGTTGTATTGATAAGTTGTACATGTGTGGGTGGCATGTCTAAAATTGATGTTTATAAACAACGGCAAAGAAGTCTTATAAAATCCTGAGTTACAAATTTGTCTGAACACCCATCATAAAATAAACTGAATAAATCAAAGACATTTAAACACTGACCAGAGATTGAGCATAGGAAGATCCTGGATCTGAGCTAAGTGATGTAAAATGCAGTTGGGGGAAATACATTTACATTTTTGCTTTACTAAAAACTTAAAAAAGAAAATAACTATTAGTACTTAGAAATACAAGGAAAAAACTGGCAATTTTTTCATTCTGGAAATTATCCAGTTGGATCTTTAGCTGTATATATCATAATTAATATCAAACTTCAGTGAATATCCTAATGGAGGACATATATAAAAATATAAAGGAGGACCTGTAAGATAACAGTAATATGTAAGTATGAAATACAAACTTCCAAGAGAAACAAAAAAGAGAAAGCAGGTGAGGTGATAACGTGGTTGCGTCTGAAATAGGTACCTAAGGGATGGAAGGTAACACACGAACAGGAGTATGAATAAACTAAGGGAACACATAAGGAAAGGCAGAACCCTTTGGGTAGAGAGTATA
Organism: Micronycteris hirsuta; assembly: GCA_004026765.1. Classification (NCBI taxonomy): domain Eukaryota; kingdom Metazoa; phylum Chordata; class Mammalia; order Chiroptera; family Phyllostomidae; genus Micronycteris; species Micronycteris hirsuta. The sequence continues at coordinate 4,796 of PVJI01000781.1, forward strand.
CAAATGCAGAGGCCCTAAGGAGAAGCCTGTTTAATGTGGGAAAAGCAAGAAGGCCAGAGCGGCTGAAGAAAAGTAAGTGAGGCTGAAAATGGAAGACAGTCAGTACTGGATTTTAAACTGTGGGTCTCAGCACTGGTAGCAAAATCAGGTTAGTAGATCAGAAGAGAATTTTCTATTTTATTTCATTGAAAATAGTATGGAATGGAGTGCTAAGGTATGTCCCGTACAATAAAGATAGTACTGCTGTGTGAAATATTTGCTTGGAATTTGTGTTTGTCGTGTTTCAATTTAAAGTATACACAGTAAGTCACAGAAAGTTTGAAGGGGGTGTGAAGACCATGGTAAGGGTCCCAGACATTAATCTAAATATGGCAGATAGAAAGCCACCACAGAAAGAAAAAGAAGAGAGAAATGACAAAATCTACTAAAGCCTTAGAATTACTTTAGTAACTGAAAGGGGATGATGAGAACTTTATAGCAGAGAAACCTGATGACACCCCATAATTAAATTTCACACAATAGTAGGAAAAAAAAATAGTAGCAAAAACTACCAAGTTCCTCTTAATGTGATTCACTGGGAAGGAAATATTTATGTAGTATTCCCAGCAAAAATGCAACAAGTGAACCTTGCCCTTGAGGAAGTTCTGGAGACAGTCTATAAAGGTACAGTCAGTGTCACGAAGGCTGGGTAACCGGATGTTCCAAATTAAGGACATTGAAGAGGCATCACAACTAAATGCAATATGTGGCATGGGGTTAAATCCCAAACCAGGGGAAAACATTGTTATAAAGTACTTTATTTGAGCAATTGGTAAAGTTTAAGCATAGACTCCATATTAGATAAACTATTATATCCAAGTTAAATTTCCTGAATTGTATTGTGGCTATATTTTAAAAAATTAGGGGTAAAGGGACATGGCATTGCAACTTATCCCTAAATATTTCAGCAAAAAGGAGGTGGAAAAACAGAAAAAAATTAATGTGGCAAAATTCAACATTTGCTAAAATCTAAATGAAGGATATTATTATAGACTGAGCTATATCCCCTCAAAATTCATGTTAAAGTCCTAACCCCCAGTCCCTCAGAATGTGACTACCTCTGGAGAAAGGAGCTAAAAAGAGGTCACAAGGGTGGGTCCAAATCCAGCAGCACTGACGACTTTCTAAGAGGTGATCAGGACGCAGTCACGTGCAGAGGAAGACCATGGAACGACCAGGGACACAGTCAGAGAGGGGAGCTGCAGAAGGTTCGAACCGCTGCAGACTTCTAGCCTCCAGCACCGAGAGAAAACATTTATGTTGTTTAAGCCGCCCAGTCTACAGTCCTTAAGGCAGCCCTAGCAGAGAAATTATTGTATAGCTTAATTTCTCATGTGGTCAAATTGATAGATAAATCCAAATGAACATAAAGATTATGTATTCCAAGGAACTTAAGAATGGAAAGGGTCCTGAGACCAAAAGGCTTGAGAACCACTGGCTTAGATACTTTCTAAAAGTATTTTCTTCCTCTATTATCCTCTGATTCTATCCTTAATTTCTTTTTTGGGGAAAAAAATTAGTATATCAACTATATTCCTTTTCTACTAGCTTTCAAAATGACAGTAGACTAAACAATTATTTCCTGTTTGTAAATCCTCTATTCAGGTATAAAAGTTGCAAATATTCTTTTCAGCTGTCTCAATCTCGTATTTTAAGTAGTATATGATGGATATCATGTGATTTGAGAAACTCACTGTAATTTAAACTTTTAAATATCCTATCACCTTTGGCTGTGCAAGTCTATTTAATTTGATCACTTATAGACCAGTGCTGTCCAATAGAAATAAAATGCAAAGAACATACATAAATTTCAAATTTTCCAGTAGCCACATTAAAAAGTAAAAAACAGAATAAATTAATTTTTAGAATAAACTGTATTTAACTAAATACTTTTAAAATATTATCAACTCAACCTAAACATTCATATAAAAGTTATTATTAATATATGTTATTCTTTTTTCATGCTATTTCAAAACCTGGTTGTCTATTTTACATTTATAGGACAACTCAATTCAGACGAGCCACATTTCAAGTGTTCAATAGCTACTATGTTGACAGTGGTTAATATTTAATCGAATACAAAACATATCTAGTAAAGCTCTAGATAGAAGCAAAAGTAATTCATCTTCAAATGCATTTAAATTCTGATATGAGCTTTATACCCCAGTGACCACATCTTATTACTTTTCTTCTTCAGTTCTAATATATAATATTTCTAGTTTATTGTGCTGCTGCATCTACTCATTTAAAATTTCACTGTCCAAATGCCAAATTCTAACCCCAATTTACATTTCTTTCAGGGAATTTTACATTTTGAAAAATCTGTCATTTACAGTACAGAGTTCTGACCTTTTTGTTACTGTATTTCTTCCATAAAACTATAAGAACATATACTGATTGACCTTTCCATATCCAGGTAATTTTAAATTATCCAAAGTCAGGACAAATGAAATCAAGCAAAGAGAACTTGAAGCAAACACTGCAGAAAGAAGTACAAACGGCTGATCAACCCTACAGTGGATGTGGCAATCAATCTCCAAAACATCACCTCCTCCTTCATTCCTTTCCCCCAATGGCCAGCCCACTCATACTCTCGAGTACACCAAGGAACTGTTTGACCAGGGAGATCTTGACTTTCAACAATACGCATATAAACCAACTGCCTTTAGGAAAAAAGATGGACTTACTCATTATTGGAACTGTTCAATTTATAGCTAGCTATTCCAATTATACCCAAACAGCAGTGTTTATGCAATTTGACTTCACTGAAACTTTACCTATATTTATAAAAAACTAACCAGTAATAGAAAAATGAAAGTGCTTACAATTGTGAAAATTGTGAGAATTGAACAACTCTGATCTCAAATATAACACACTTGAGACAAACATCAGAACCTTTAGAAAGTTCCAGGTCAAGGTGGCGACACAGGAAGATCCTGAACTCACCTCCTCATGTGAACGCACCAAATCTACAGCTACCTATGGATCAATTTCCTCCTAACAACAACAAAAACCCTAAAAATCAGCCGAGCAACTCCTTCACATCAGAGGAACTAGAAAAAAGCCACCCACTCTTGGTGTGATGACTCATAATTGGAAAGAAACTCAAAACCCTGAGCTTCTCCCTAAGAAGCAACGAATCTGAGCTCCACAAATCGGAACCACAACTTTCAAGACTTGCATCTGAAAGAGGAGACCCTACATCATCCACCTTTGAAAGCCAATGGGGCTTGCATCCCCGAAACCTACAAGGCTATCACGAACTGAGAAATGGTTCTTAAAGGGTTCTCACACCTCACACATGGACCCAGCCTCAAAGCTCTCTGCAGAGGCAGCCAACTGCAAAGCACCAGCGCTTCCTGTAAAAGGCTTGTCTGCTTATCTTAAAGCACTGGTGTGAAATGCAACCATCTAATTTTTTCTTTTAAAAAAATGAATTAATTTATTTATAAAGATTTTATTTATTTATTTTTAGAGAGAGTGGAAGGGAAGGAGAAAGGGAGAGAAACATCAATGTGTGGTTGACTCTTGTGTGGCCCCTGCTGGGGACCTGTCCTGCAACCCAGGCATGTGCCCTGAACTGGGAAACTGAACCAGCGACCCGTTGGTTCGCAGACTGCGCTCAATCCACTGAGCCACACCAGCCAAGGCTTTTATTGTATTTTTTTGCCATTACCATGTAGTCACCTTATCCCCCCAACCCTGTAATCACCGCACTGTTGTCCATGTCCATGAGTCCTTTTTCCTCTTTGCCCATTATTTAATACATGTAAAACACTTTCCAGACAAGCAAAAGCTGAAGGAGTTCCTCACCACCAGACCAGTCTTACAGGAAATGTTAAATCTCAGTATAAATCTCACCAATAAAGGTAAATATATAGTAACTTTCAGAATAATCTAACATTACAAAAGTGGTGGGTTAATCACTTATAAGCTAGTATAAAAATTAAAAATAGTAAAAATAATTATAACTGCAATAATTTAAGGGATACATGAGATAATAAGATATTAATTGTGATAGCAAAGCCAAATGTGAGTGTACTTCTCTGTTTTTTGACCAAACATGCACTTCTGTTTTTTTTGTTTTTTTTTTTTAACCAAAATACAGAGAAGAGCAGATGTAGAAATTCTAAGAGTAAGGTTTTAATTTTGGGAAAGATTTAATGACAGTTTGCCTAGCGGCTGGTCTTCTGCCATTCCATCTCTTGTTTAAATAGGTATAGAATCTAAAAGTGCTGATTTTTATGTCTTTTGAGTGTTGTAATAACCAGCCATTAGTTAAAGAAAGTTAAGTATCAAAAAAAGACTAGGAAAGGTTGGTGAGTGAGAGGAACAGCTAGCTCTCTTAAATTAAAATTCCCAGGACACTTTGGACTTTGGTTCTATACCTTTCTGCTAGACTACACTTTCACCTCAACCTCCGCAAGACAAAGAAACACAAGAGGCCAAACTTGGCAGAAATTTTAAAGAGTGTTCTTGACCTATGTCAAAGACTGAGAGGTCTGAACGCAAAATAACAAAAGATCAAATTGTTCTCTTTTCTATTGCTTTTGCTTGGACTGTGACACCTAAAGTAAAACACTTCTGGTTTTAGTAATAAGACTAAATTAATTTCCATATGCAAAGCTCTAAATTAGCTACTGATTTACTATGAAGACCCTTCTCACATAAACAACTCTATGAAACATGCCTGTGGTTATATTGTATAAAGTAATGATTAATGATTCGCCTAAGCAAATATATCTGAAAACTTCTGAATTAAAAAAAAAATCTACATCTACAAAGCTGAGGACCACACCCTGGGACATAGGAATCGCACCAAGCCAGTGTAGACAGCATTCTGCAGTACCCAGATGCACAACTCTCAAAGCTTTTGAACAGAATGCAATTTTAAGGGAAAAAAATTAACCAATTTCTATATTTATGGCATACCAGAGAGGGGGAAAAAATCCCAAATGAATTAAGGAGTGAAATAAAAATTCCAAAACAGAGAAAAAAACAGGAAACAGTTAAATCACTTGATATAGAAGGGTTTACTAAGTTTACAACAGGTTACACAAATCAATGTGAAATACTAGAACAAATAAAAAAATTCCTCAAAAAGAAATAGAAGTAATGTATGAAACAGTCAACAGTAAAAACAAACAACAACCCAGGGCAGCAATTAGTAAAGATCAAACAAGAAAACTGAAGGGGAAAGTAAAAATGCAGTAACAGACAATAACTGCAAACACTACTAATGAGAATGCAAAGTGCCATGACTTAGTCTATGACTTACGAACGTGACTTCTGTCATCTGTAACTCTATTAGACAAGTACCCCTGAAGACAGAACAGGCTCGACGTAAAAAGGGGATTTAAATTGGGGGTGGTATATGAAAAGTTGCCCCTTTATGACCAATAATGAAGCCATCTTTGCAAAATATATATATTTGTTCAATCAATTATCATTTCATCTAAGTAACTTGTGTTTCTTCAAAAATTTTTAGGAAAATCATTATCAAGAACTTACCACATGAGTAGTTTTTAGTGTATTGCCATCAAATCTGCATAAAGTGGAACTCTCTTCAAAGAAAATGTCACATTCTTCTAATTCTTGAGCATTACAAGGAGGTTTTTCTTTATCTGGATTTGGATTCTTAGACCAGAAAATGAAATAAGTATATAAACAAACAATAAGAGAACGTATTTCTTCATACTTATAAATGTTAATACCACAGCAATAATTAAAAACTGATTTCCAAGCTGAATTGAAAAAGAGGTGGGAAGCAGCAGATAAGGGACTAAAAAGCTGAGTTTTGATATGAACAAAGTGCTTGGGAGACAAAAATGAGAATATCATGGCCCACATAGGAGGAGAAGCCCTTGGTAAATAACTCAAGACCTTCAGTCAAGATTCACGAAAGTTCTGCCCTAGGAGTAAAAATAAACAAGGAATAAATATCAACCATGTACAAAACTGAAATCCAGCATGAAGTCAGATCAATCCCTAATGGAGTTAAGAAGATAGACTGACAATTTGGGGGATGAAGCCGAAGTAGTGTTTAGAAGGAACTGTATAGATCATTAAATCCTTTCATGCCAGAAAAATACAGAAAATCAATCACCTAAGCTTTTACTTAAACAAAAGGGGGAGAGGGCTCAAATAGATCCAGAATAAGCAAAATGGAGAAAAAAATGTAGTAACAGAAATGAATAATACTGAAAAGTGAAAAAAAAAATCAATGAAAATAGATGCCCAAAATAATCCTGTATCTATTAAGGAAATTAAATTTATGGCTTTAAAAAAAACCCTCTAATCCAGATAGTTTCATTGGAAATTCTATCAAACATTTAAAGAGATAATGCCAACTCTACACAATTTCTTCCAGAAATAAAACAAGAAAAAAAAATCACCTCACTATTCATTTTATGAAGTCAGAATTATCCAGATACCAAAACTGGATTAAAAAAAAAAAAACAAACAAACAGTTAAAAGGCAAAACAAAACAAAAAACTACTGACAATATTTCTCACAAACACAGATGCAAAACTCCTCAATAACATATTAGCAAACCAAAACCAGTAATACATAAAAAAGGATAATATATGATAAGCAAGTGGGGTTTATCCTGCAAATAAAAAGAATGCATTTGACAAAATTCTATAGCTTTTCATGATAAAAATTATCAATATATTAGGACTAAAGGAAATCTGCTTAATGTGATGAAAAGAATCATCATATTTAATGGTGAAATATTCAATTCTTTTTTCCAAATAAGAGTAATGCAAGGATGTCTATTTTCACTCTTCACCATTTCTGTGTTACAGTGGAGTAGAGGTTCTAACCAATGCAATAAGACAAGAAAATGTATAAAGATTTAAAAAACACAAAACTGACTTCAGTTGCAGATGACAAGATTCTACATTCATTTTTTTCTCCAAAATGTAACAAACACACTGGGATTCAGGCATAAATTACTTACTCATATATAACCATACTCATTTGAAATCATCAAGTGTGAAGAGGCAGCAGTAATTATCTACAACCTCAAAACCAGCCCCGTGACTACCACTATTATATCCCCAGAGCCCTATCGCAGTAAACACTCCCTGAATGAACGAACACAGGGCAATGTAGTCTGCATGGCTTATTGCAACAGGTCTGTGAAATCAGTTTTATAGTCTAATTTACGAGTTCCAGTGATTCTTGAAATGTTTAATTACTGCTGGCAAACATGAAACTTGGGTGTCTCCATTTTGGCCACGTTTTCTTTTGACAAAGATATGTACTTCAAATATTCTAATCTTTCCTTTCTACCTTAGGGTGTAACTAACTACTGTATTTTTCGGACTATAAGATGCACCCCCCCAAATTTGGGAGGAAAATGGGGGTGCAGCAGGGTCACAGGAGGCAGGAGCAGGTAAAATATTTTACCACATTTTTTGCTTCAAAATTTTTTTTCCTACTTTCCTCCTCTAAAACCCAGGTGCATCTTATGGTCCAGTGCGTCTTATAGTACCAAAAATGTGGTATATAGTATAAGTATGTCTTCATGTAGCTTTCTTCATCACTATAATTTCAGATGGCAAAAAGTATATTGTCATCATCATAAACTGTCAATTAAAGCTAACTGGTACTCTATGTGATATATACACTCATGGTGATATTGTAAGATCACCTAGAAAATGTCAGTGATGATATTAGAAAGGTAGACAGTAAAATCATGGTTTTTATTCCTGTCAGCACTGGCCAGTCTATTCTTCTAAAGGAGAATATATATGTCTACACACACATATACAATGGTGGTCCCATAAGATTATAATGGGGCTGAAAAATTGCTCTTGCCTGGTGAGGTCGCAGCTGTCACACGCTACAGTGGAAGGTACCACTCAGGATTTCTGTGGCGATGCTGGTGTAAACAAACCTACTGTGCTGCCAGCTGCATAAAAGTACAGCATATACAATTATGCACATTTGATAATAAATGACTATGTTATTGGTTTATGAGTTCACTATACTTTTAACTATTTTACATTGTACTATTCCTACTTATAAAGAGTCTGCTATAAAACAGTATGCCATATTAAGCCAGCAGCAGCCTCATACATCTCATTCTTACCACTTCTCTTCATTGCATCATTTTCTCTTGTGCTTGATTTGATCTGGTGTTGACAGGTATAGTAACATGGTGCAGGCCCTGCGGCCTAGGAGCAATGGGCTTGTACCATCTAGGCTTGTGCAAGTGCACTCTGATGTTTGCACAATGACAAAGTCGTCTAGTGAGGTATTTCTCAGAACATATCTCTGTCGTTAAACATGCACATGTGTGTACGTAGGTAGAGGTACATGCATATATGTACCCTACACAACATGCCCCACTACATATATGTAATTCAAATAGTAAGGATGGATACTAGAATTTTAAGCCATCTTCAAACATCAGTCAGCAATAGTTAATCTGTGTTTTTTACCTTAGAAAAGCAAAACAATGTTTCAAAATATGGCATAATCCTCATATTTCTGATCCTTAGAAAGTCAAACTACTATTGCAATTGCTTACCAGTTCTTCAGAGGTCAAGTGCATCAAATGTTCAGCTATCGCAGCACATTGGGCTGAGTCTCTTATATAGTCCCCTTGTTTATCACCCACTACTAGTTCCGGCCAGGTTGGTCCTTCATTCTTCTTAATGAAGGAAATCTCCAAGCTGGAAATTTAAATGAGAAAAGTAATGCAATATTAAGCAACTATGTAAATTATACAACCAATAGCAAACAGAAGAATCTTCACAGAAGTTACCTTTCAGGTGTCCAGAAATTGTTTTACCAAATATTGTGTTCATTTTAGTTTTATATATGATGGGCAATCTATAATCCAAGGGTAAATAATTTAGATTTAATAAACAAACAAGAAAGTACCACTGGGAATAGGATGTCAATGGCTTGATGAGAGCAGTAATTAGAAAGAGTAGGACAACCCAGAAAGTACTGTTGTTGTGCAAATGTGTGGCGTGTTACCAAACGTAAGTGACAGACACACAAGCAGCGCATACCTGAGGTTACTTCGCTGGGGAAAGGAGGGGTGGGTGCGCGAAGTTAACGGACAGGGCCTATAGCTACAGGGACCTCTGCGTGCATGGGGCCAGTCAACTTTATTCTTACAAACCAGCAGCCATAATACATACAATGATTATTAATCAAAAGTCAGGCAGGTTAAATCAATACAAATGTTAATTTTTAAAATACAGATTTCAAAGAAATGAAAAGAAATGTAGGCATTAGAAAGAAATCACTTTGGTAATATAGAAAAAAAGCTAATATAGTCTTTACCCATTTAAAAATCTAATTCTGTACATTTAAGCCGTTAAACACAAATTCCAAATGCAATATAAAGTGCCGATGAAAGAATCCCGAGATTAAGGTCTGCTGCAGCAGCACCGGGAGAGAGCTGAGTCAGGGCAGATGGTGGGCAGAGGACAGGGCGATGCCCGTGTGCCTCTTGCATAGGAAGGAAAATCCAAGTAAGCCACTCTGGGAACAGCCCTTGCTGTGACACGGAGAACAGCAGGGGGTGGCGGCCGTTCCGTGCGCCACTCTGGTGCAGCGTGCCATACTGACCCACGCCCGGGAACACAACTGCTAACCCACAAGTGCGAGAACACAATAACAACTATTATCATAATTATCCAACAGAACATGCAAACTTATCAACTATTCTTTTTCAAGGCTGTTATTATCACTACCCCATGAATTAATCACAGCACTTTAAAATTTTCTGAAACTACTTAAGAGACTATACAAAATATCTTATGTAATATGAATTCCTATCATCAGCTTTAAAAATTACCACCACAAACAATAATGCCCAGGTTTAGTTATATTTTGTAAAGAGAAAGCTAATTTTGATAATGATGATGATGAATAATAATGATAATAATAAAAATAATAAGAGCAGCTTATATTAACCTAGTGGTTACCATATTCCAGGTGCTGTCTTAAGCACTTTACATGTTTTAACTCATTTATTGCTCACCACAGCCAAATAAAGTACGTACTATTAACATCGTTATGCAAGTGAGAAAAAGAAACACTGAGAGGTTAAGACTGTGCCAAGGTCACAAGCTAGTCAAGTAGCCTGGCTCCAAGTCCATGCTCTTCATTACTACACTCTTCTGCCTCTCTGCAAAAACGTATGCAACTAACTCCTAATGAACTTTATCCAGTGACCAGAATGTATAAATACTGTACTTACTTGGTTGCTACCCAAGAAAGTTAGAAAGAGTTCATATAATCTCATTGTAAAAAAATTCTGATCCATCATTAAATTTGCACAACTGCCTTTCTACATTTTAATAGTATTATCAAATCCTGCCATCCAAACTAAAAGGAACATAAAACCCCATACATAACCTACAGAAACTGTAGACTATTTTTCCAACGAGAGAAGGAATATTATCTGAAAATGAGATATGAATAATTTAATCAAGTACAGAAAATCATGTTTTTAAACCAATGATCCCACCTACACATCACTGTAATGACCTTTTGTAACATAATCAAGCACGTCAAATTTAATGGAAAAACAATACTGGTCTATGTTCATGTATAAAATGCTGAAACTGCGCAGGTGTCCAGCTACCTCACAGGCCTTTGGTGAGTTACTGCTAAATGACTTGCCATGTGGCAGTGCCACCCTCAAATCTCTCCCCCCCACACAAAGGATGTTTAAATAGAATATGAGGAAGTACAAAATGTTTTTAAAAGAATCTTTCAGATAACTGAGTTTTTTAAATAATACATTAAAAAGTGTAACCAAGTCATCAAATTTCTCCATTAATAAAATGAATTCAGAATATTTGCTTTTAAGGCTTAAAAAAAATTAAATTTAAGTATGTATTTCTCCCACTCCCAGGATTTAGACTCACACCAAAACTCATACGGGTCATATATTAGTAGTTAAGAACTATATATTAGAGTGTAACTATCTAACTTACACCCACTTCTGACGAAATCTGACCATTTTTTAAATTAAGTTCCCAAACTACTTACTAATCTATCACTGAATTCAGTCACTATGGAACGTGATATATAACGAAAAAGAATTAATTTTATTAATCCGAATGATTGGGGCATGAAGTACCTGGGACAACAGATTTGCAAAAGGCATGATAGTGGGGGCGGAAGATTATAGTTTTATAAGAACTTTGACCTTTGTTTACCTTTTTTTTAAAGACATACTCCTTTTACTGACGTATGATTTAGACAAAAATCACAGGTTTTAAATGCAGGATTCATTGAGTTTTACAAATGCATACATCTGTGTAACACAAGGAAGATACTGAACCATCCAGAAAGCTCCCTCAGGCCCTTTTCCAAGCAACCCTCTAACATCTCAGAGGTGACGCTGCTCTGATTTGAATCACTGCAGATTAGTTCTGCCGGTTCTAGGACTCTACATATGTGGGATCAAACGGTGTGTCTTCCTCTGTCATTGGCTTCTTTCACTCCACAGGTTTCTGACATTCATTCATATTGTTGTGTTTATCAGTAGTTCATTCTTTTTTAACTGCAAGGTAGCATTCAATGGTATGAATATACTGCCACATGTGCTTACTCATTCACTTTTTCAGGATCACTGAGCTGTTCCCATTTTTTGGCTTTTATAAATAAAGTTGGTATGAATATACTTCTACACATCTGAGGAGGGGGTTGTTTTATTTTTTTAACATGCATATCATTTCTCTTGGGTAAATATCTAGGAGTAGAACATCTGAGCAACAAACTATGTATATAACTTGGTAAGAAACTGCTAAATAGTTTGTCAAAGTCATTGTATCATTTCCACTCCCACCAGCAACGTACAAGTTGCTAGCATTCCACATCCTTGCCAATGTTTGACAATGCCAACCTCTTTAGTTTTTGCCACGTAAAGATGTCTCATCTGGCTTTAATATGTATTTCCCTCATGACTAACAATGATTATTTTTCATTGTGCTTACTAGGCATTTATATATCTTCTAATGTGACATGTCTCTGTAATTCACTGGACCATTTTAAAAACTGGGTTGTCTTTTACTATTAATTTGTAGTAGGCTTCTTTATATATTAAGAACATAAGCCCTACATATTTAATATGAGTACTGGGAATACCATTTCCCAGTCCATGGTTTGCCTCTGTTTTCTTAATGGTGTCTTTACAACAAAAGAAACTCTCTGTTTTGATGAAGCTGAATTTATCAGTTATTTTGTGTGTGTGTGTTTTGAGCACACAATTCACAAAAGAAATTTTATGGCTAATTTACATAAGAAAATATTTATTATCCACAATTTTTAAGATATGAACCATTCTACTGGGAAGTATTTACACATATCCCCCATGTATCCTGCGCATGTGAAATGATACAGACAGTCAGATAAGATGTATAGTTATCACTGTAGCAAAGGAGCGGAAACACTGTAAACGTCCAACAACAGAGGGCCAAGTTTTAAAAATGATTATGTAGTTGACAGAGTAGAATTCTATGAAGCCATAAAATAGGATAAAAACAATTATGCATTCTTTATAGAAAGCTCTCCCCAGATTTATTGTTAAAGTCAACAAAAGCAAGCTGTAAAAATGGTGTGTAGTATATGTTGAAAACTTTTTGTTAAAAAAAGAAAACACTGGAAGGGCTGGATTGGAGGGAAACTTATCACTGTACACCCTTTTATATATCTTAAAATTTAAAGAATGGTAATGTGTTACCTAAGCAACAAATTGAAAGCTGTAGAAAAAATTATCTCTATTAAAAAGTTTAAAAAGTGCAAATTAAAATAACCATTTTCACCTATTAATGATTATTATTGTATCCAGAGCTGGTAATGAAAAGCACTCCAATGTAATGCAAGCGACAACTATAATCAGTATCTTTAATGTTAACTACAATTATGTTCTTTGATATAATAATTCCAATTTTAATCCACCTTAAAAATAATCGGCAATACACACAGACCAGTTATAGTATTCACCTCTGAGGTAACTACTATGATGAAAAATTTTAAATATAAATAAAACTATAAAAAATACCTATTATTCTCTTTAATTATCCATGTACTGCTTTCATGATCAATAGATGAAAAAAGATTCCCTTCCAAAAGCTTCTGGCCCTTGAGCGCAATGGTGACATGATCAGGTAGAAACTGTACTTGAACGTCCTCCTTAGCACTGCCTTCCGGAAGCCGCACTGTGGCTGTCAAATCATCTTCTGTCTGTTGCCAGTAATACAGAGGCTCTAATGGGACAGGAAAAATGCATTGTGTAATAAAAAGTCAGAGAACAGAACATGCAAAATTAGAAGATATGAAAGAATACCTATCTAAAGGAATCTTAGCATATTTTCTAGTGATCTTCTCACAAAAAGTAATTATACACACACACAGATCTCTTTCGGGAATTTTCACTCAAGAGATACAGCATCTGCACCTGGCATTTTCCTCTTCCAGGCTTAGCTAAGTATTCATAAAATACTAATGATAGCAATCCTTTATCCCCATTCCTTCTCTCCCTGGCCCCGAGTCCCTCTCTTTCTCTTCTTCTCTCTCTTCACCCTACATACACGCATGCATGCATACACACACACACACACACACACACACACACACACACACACACACACACACACACACACACACACAGTGGCTTTCTTGTTCTAAAGAATACCCAATATGACCAAATCACTGAAACTTTCACCACCTCCTTGCTTTACCCATGTTAGAAGCAAGGCAACTCTGTGATACAAGAGACCACTAGTATTCGATGGGCCATACGTCCACGCAAAAATGAGAGATTTTTTTCCTTATAAAAGTACTGGCTATTCTACCCCACAACTTTGTTGCATGAATGCAATTTCTTAGGTAATTCAAAGGCTGTCAGCATACTTCGTCTAAGTTCCCAGTAAAAGAAACCTCCTTCCACCTCCTTCTGTCTCCTCAGCCTGCCTCCTAAATAGCCAGCTACCGAAGGATCACCTGTAGACCCACCACACTATAACCATGGAACTAAGAAAGTAGGGCCGAAATGTTAAGTGAATAAATATTTTCCTGATGGCATCCATGAGCGTTAATCTGTCCACCCAGGCCCCAGGAAGGAACAGTACACAGTGGTTAGGAACCAGTGCTCTAGAGCTGACTCGGCCTGGGTCAGAATCCTGGCACAACCATCCATTAACTTCGGTACACGATTCATCCCTGAGCTTCTTGTTCCTAGTCTGCACAGCGAGAGGACAGAGCATCGCATACTGCTAGGACTGTTGCCATTTAAGTAAGTTAACGTATATAAAACATTTAATATCAATCCTGTTACCTAAATGTATTACGAATTCTCACTCAATGTGGCTTACTGTGTTTCTTGTGTTTTTGTGCTGTTTTATGTAAAAATGTTGATACTGGATATGCTCAGAGACACAGCATAAGTATGGTGTATCCTTTAAAGGGTTATTTTTATTTTATGTTAAAATATTTAACAAACATGATATTATAGAAATAAATGTAAAATGTGCATGAATTTTCAGGATAAAACCATTACTTTGGGGTAATTTTTAACTTGTATCATATTCCTTTAAATAGCCTCTCAGATCCTCTCTCTTTTGCCTTTAGAACTTTTAATATGAATTCACTGAATAAAAATATAGCTTGAAAGGTTAATAACTATAAGCTCCTTAAGGCAAGTAATTTGTTTTATTCATATTTCTGTCCACTGCAAAACTTAACAAGGCAATGTATACATAATAATACTCAATGGGTAACTTCTGCCAGATATGGGATGGGAGTAATTGGTAAAATCACCTGAGCTTTTAGTATAAATTTAAAAACATGGAGTAGACTAAAGGGAAAGTCTGATTTTTTAAATTCTCTCTCCATTAAATGTACACAAATACCTAAATACTTTCCTCAATTGTTGGTTGCTCTGACTGCCTTTGTATGTTTTTGGAGATCAAGTTTTAGATCTTTCAAAGAAAGTACTTTTATTTATATAACTGTAACAATACTAAACAGGCAACAGACAATATGTCTTCTTGAGGTTTACAAAAAATGAAACCAGTATATATATTAGAAAACTGTTTAAAAGAAAACAAGCTATAATTAACAAGCTACTCATAAGTTTTTTAAATTATATTTTTCTTTTATCAGTGTGAAAATCCTATGCTAAAATAGATACTAATCAGTATTTAGTATAATAGAATACTAATTAGTACACACTAATGCACATGAGCAGACTTGAGCTTAAAGATTAATACCTCTAATACTAATATGCCAGTTTCTCAAATGCCAACAGCAACTGTCATTATTTATTCTTTGCCAAGTATTTATTAAACACCTAATCAGATAAGCTAGTGTGTGTTGTGTGTGTGTGTATATATTAAACATTTTTGGTAATTATAAAATTATTAAATTAAACTAGTTTCCACTATTTAGGTGGTATATTTTACAAAGATTATTCTGGGAAATATATTTTAATAATAATTAAGCACTTACCTTGACCTGGTAAAATCCAAAACATAATTGGGCAGACAAATGAGACTTAAGTAGGCATGCATATAAATACCTTTGATTTTATCTGACATGTCTTCATCCTTATTTTCTTCGACATCCTGACCAACTGGAACGGGTGTGAAGGACTTGTAGGAAACAACCATTAGACCATTCCCGTCGGGCTCGATAGCAGCATAATTTGGCACTGACTTTCCACGGAGAATGTCACGCTTAATGATCTCATATTTTTTATTATCTGAAAGAATATTATTTTTGAACATAAATTACAAAAAGCCCTACATTATTGAAATATTCTGAAAATATCTGTATATTAATTCCAATTAAAGTTAAATATTTTAAATGTACTATTAAAAGGAATATTGTTGAGTGTCTTTATAAATTAAAAGGATAAAAACTGACCACCTAATATCCTGTAAATAAATCCCTATTTTAAAATATTGGATCTAATAAAAATTGTTCTAGATTGTGTTATCCAACGTGGTAACCAGTGGTCCCAGGTTGCTATTTAATTAAAATTAAGTAAAACTGGAAATTCACTTCCTTAATTACCCTAGCCACATTTCAAGGGCTCAACAGCTACCACGGCTGGCTGCCGTCACGTTGAATGGCACACATGTAAAACACACCCATCTCGCGGACACTTCTACAGGACGGCAGTGCTCTGTGTCACAGAAGTGACTGACTTAACCTGAAACAGCAGCCTCCGAAGGATCTACCTTTTCCTTGACTACAGCCTGTCTACGTTCCCAGCAAGTATAAGACAGATATCTTCTGAAAAGAGCCACAAATAGAGGAAAAGGGAAAAAGTGAGGTATAGACTATTTTTCTGCCCATTCTAACTATTCATAGGGGTTTTATTAAAATGAAATATGCTTAAGGTAGAAATGATTTTTATACAGACTCAGATATAGATCTATATGCCTACTATAATCAAACATAAATAACTATACTTAGAATTTTTAAGATACAGCCCTGGCCGGGTAGCTCAGTTGGTTAGCGTAACATCTGGATATGGCAAGGTTTCAGGTTAAATTTCCTGTCAGGGCACATAAAAGAAGCAACCAATGAATGCATAAGTAAATGGAACAAGTCAATGTCTCTGTCTGTCTGTCTCTCTCTTCCCCCTCCTCCCATCCCTCCTTCCCTTCTCACCTTACTCTCTCTAAAATCAATGTTAAAAAAATTTTTTTAAAGATATAATGTATCCTGAAAATGTCTGGTAAATTAAGTGAATTTATTCTCTTAAGAAAATACATTATTTTCCGCTTTAAAAAGTACTCAAATATTTCAGTTGAGTCCATACCTTTACTTACATTGTTACTCTATTAAATTGGGTTCTACTTGTAAACTTTACCTTGAGCAGTCAAAAATCATAACTCAATGTCATCTCAGTTATACATAATAATAGAGTCTATTTTAAAAATATCAATTATTGTTTTTTCTAAATCTTTGCCTACATTCACATATTTATTTCATACATATTTAAGAACAGACTTTTCATTTAATAAATGAATTAAAAACTATTCTTCCTACACAGGTATATGCAGGGCAGAGTTCTACCTGCCTCTAAAGACCTGAACCTAGACACTGTATCTTATTGGGTGACTTTTCCCAACGTGTTTGGGACAGAAAATAATAGGTAAGCTTCAAGTGAGTTCCATGGTTAAATAAGTTGGGAAAGCCTGGATTAAAATTAAATTTTCTTTTTTACTTGAAATTTTTAGGAACTTTAATATACTTAATGTGTAATGGGGATATTGTATGCCCCCATTTTAAAACTGGACCACAAATATAATTTATAAAATGTTTCACTCAACAGTTTAGAAAAACACTGCTCTGTAAGCTTCATATAAAAATAAAATGAAAACACAGAACAATCATATTAGTGATAGGAGGAAAAAGGGAACAAAACATTAAGAAAAAATAGAGAAAGTGAACCACAGAGAGACTGTTTCTACAGTAGCAATAACGAAAATGAGTCTGGGGGAGAAACGAGAGAGGTGAACCTAAAGGTGTCTGTCTGGCCGAGGCAGGAGACGGAGGGAAAGAGGTGGCGGAGGCAGGCCGGAGCGCCACTGTGTTCTGAGGCACTTTGATGTGAGCTCCTGCGGACTGAGCCAAAGCTGCCATAGAACCAAGTCTCTTAGAGAAAAAAAGGGACAAGCGGGACGATGTCACCTACAAGATGTTCAGGAATTTACTTTAAAAAAATAAAGCTTTTATTATCTAAAGCAGGGATTTGCACACTACAGCCTATGTGTTAAAAAATAAATTTTTAATTTTTAAATGGTTAAAAAATCAAAACAATATTTAAATACGTGTAAAAATTCCATAAAGTCCAAATGTCAGTGTCCACGCATAAAATATTATCAGACTACAGCTGTACTCATCACATGCTGTCTGGCTGCTTGGGCGCCCCGTGACACAGGTCACACGGCTACCATCTAGCCTTTTACAGAACAGGTTTTCCAACACCTAATCTGAAGTTTTAAAATACTGTGTTCCTTGAGATGAAACAAGAACACTGGGAGAAAAACAAACAAACTATATCAAATATTTCAAAGGAAAAATCTAGGAAATGTACTCAGCTTATTTATAAACTATTCTGATTATATTTATATATGTGTGTGTACACATGTATAAATGTACCTTTGTGTATATATATGCATATGTATTCATACATATAGTTCACTTTAAAATAAAAAAGCTCTCTTAGAAAAAAATGCTAATAACCTTTATCAGATTGTAATCTAGCACCTATGGTGAAGAAATCTTTTTCCACAGAGATCAATGATAATTTTCTTTTTAAGGGCAAGAAATTATATTTTTTATGAAATCTTTTAATAAAGATTTTATTTATTTATTTATAGAGGGGGAGGGAGGGAGAAAGACAGGGAAAGAAACATCAGTGTGTAGTTGCATCTTGTACACCCCCAACTGGGGACCTGGCCTGCATATGCTCTGATTGGGAATCAAATGAGCGACCCTTGCAGGCTGGCACTTCGTCCACTAAGCCACGCCAGCCAGGACGAGATCAGTGAAAATTCAAGGCTGCTAAGTTAAATGAGTAGGTTAATAAAAACTACTGAGGAAAATCACTAGTCATGGAAACAAGATCCCTTAGTGTTCAACCACAGTACAAAACCACCTGATGAGTCAGTAGGAGCTACACATGGGCAAAGAGCAAGGCCATGCCACGAAGAGAATCCTAATTAAATTTTTTTTAAGTAATTTTTAATGTCCAACTCAGAAGTTTGACAGACAGTTTCAAACAGACTAAAAGTCAGGACTTCCCTACACATGGAAGCACTTTGGATAAAAAAAAAACTAAGAGATTTCCTGAGGGTAACAACAAATGGCAAAGTTCAATTACATTGAAAAGAAATCACAGTTGTAATTTAATGAAATAAAGGTATTCATTTCCATCTAGGTAGTTATATTTAATTTATCTTTTAATTACAGTGTGAATTATAATAAAATCACAATTAGTTTTATATACCGAGTAGGGCAAAAGTTGGTTTATAGTTCTGAGTACGTGGAAGTTTATTCTGGTATAAGTCATTAATTACTGTATTATTTTCCATATAAACAACTGTGAACCGGCTTTTGCCCTGCCCTGTGCATATGAATGCTTGTGTATACATGTGTATGTGTACACACACATATATATTCTTGTATATATTAAAAAATACACTTTAAATTCTTTTAAAATTATGTAATGTCTCCTTTAATACAAAAAGGTGTAACCAACTGGGGAAACACATTATTAATTTTTTTATAACCCATACCTCAGGAGAAATCATCTACAGATATTTATTCCACTGGATGGCAGATACAGAATCATAACCCAATACCCAAGAAAAAGCAAACACCATTTACAGGAACAGCTCTGCGCTTCAAACCTATTAAGTTATGGTAACCACCACAGAGGGGTTCAGAGTATGTTATGCTTACCTTTATTTTTCTTACTGATAGTGACCCATTCCAAGGAAACAAAAAAACCACTTCCTTTCATGTCTGATTCTTCTTTCTCTACTCGAAGAAGTAGGGTAGCTATTGAATGTTCTTCAGCTTTCAGCAGTGAGATACTATGAATTATAATGAAAGGATTCCCTAGCTCTTCATTAAACATAATCTAGGGGGGAAAAGATGACACACACAAAAATGTATATTGCGTGAATGCACATAGCAGAGGGAATACATAGAATTTTGACAATCCAACAACTAATTTGGATACTATTTATTACAAGGAATACAGAATTTAAAAAGCCTTTAAAGATTGCACATTTAAATACAATTTCTTGAAGAACTTTTTTGTTTAACAGAGAAAACTGATTCAGTACTCTTAGCTTAAAAACAAAGAAAACAAGAGGTCACTCAAACAGCATCTAAAGGAGAAGGAGAACTAAAAGCAATCTCCTAGAAATGAATTATCAAGTGAAAACAGCTCTATACAGAAGGAGAGGACATGAGCAGGTTAATACTACTCCTTCCTCCATCTCTTCCTGTCTCATATATGACTAATTTCTGCTTTCTTCCTCTTAATTTCTGGATACAATGCATGTGTGTGTATGTTATTTTCCCTATTATTTTAGTTGTTATACTATTTTTATTTTTAGTTTGTCTTTCTGTGTTTTCTAAAAGTTTACAGAGTAAGAGTCAAAGGCATTGGAAAATAAATCAATAAAACTTTCTTATTTCTCAAAAACAAAGGAATCCATTTAAACAGTATAATTCAACCAACTCCATTTAGAATGTAATACAGAATTTGCTTATAAAAAAAGAATGTAAGCATCGTATGGAGACACACAAAATCTTATCAAATTCTTTTTTGTACCACAAACACATAATCTAAAAGATATATTTTTATTAGAGTAAATACTAAATAGAAGTTTTAGACTGATTTCTAAACATGATTTTCAAATAAATTTTAAAAAATTGGAAAAAACACCTGAAAATTAGCTCCTTAAAAAAAATAAAGCCACCAAAACCTGTATCTGGAACCCCCTCCCATGTGTTCCTACTTGAACCCCTTATAAAGAAAAGTGTGCCTTAATGTCACCAATTTCCTATTTATTTGAGCAACTCTATCAAAATTATTCAAATAGAAGACCTTTGGAATCCACTCTAAAGTCTTCCATAAATAGGAATACAACAACAACATCCTCAAATACTCAAGACAGATGATAAAGACAGGTTTTTAGTTGGTTGTCTGGGTTTCTCTTTGTTTGGGGGACCAGGGGAGACACAAGGGAAGAAGGAAAGCTAGAGTTTTGCCAGGTACGAGTAGACAGTTTATTGTTTTCTCCTCTTTCTCTCTCATGCGCACAAAAGGGGCTGGAAGGAGACCAGAGAGGCCAGGCAACTCAGCTATGACATTCCTGATGCAGAGCATCCCATCATATTAGAGGCAAAGCATCTGGAAAGCAGACAGCATTCCTGCCTCACTTCTTTCTGTACTTCAGTCATTTCCACCAGGCTTTCCCGGCGCCTTAGGCCCTCCGTGCCCCCAACCACTCCCAGCTCTCTCTGTTATACCAAATCCCCTCTCTGAAAACTCTCTCAAGTTGTTTCTTTTAAAGTAATGCGTATTCCATGGTGTCCCTCCCACTCAGTTAATGTCCAAGTCCCATTTCTCTCCCACCCCCTCCAACCCCCAGTCAAAACTATTACTAACCAAAAACATCTCAGAGGGTGCGTATTTTATTACAGCAATGCATACTGAAGAGGAAGTAGATACAATTTTTAATTGATTTTATAAATATTATTGAAGGCCTAATATGTGCCAAGAGAATATAAACAGCAGAAATCAAATGAATTATAAACCAATATGAGTTTCCTTTCTAGCTAAATGTGCAGTGTCATTTTAGGCTGAAGGTCTTTCTCTTCCTGCTCAAAACCAACAGAATTAATATAGCTTCACAACAGATAAATTCTCATTCATATATTTCCCACTCATCATTCTCTAAACTCCTTCCACTGTTTCAGGTAATTATGTTATATATCACACTGTCTCACTTAAAAAACAAAAGAAGAGAGAAGAAAAGAGAAGAGGAAATAAAAAGTTATTATAGGAGGCCAGAGCAGAAAATGTCACAAGGTCCAATGAAAATTTGAAAATGTGACTGCAAAAGCCTGCAAAGGCCCTGGTTAAACAGGATATTATTGCTCTGGTCATATATATATATTTTTTGTTTGTTTGTTTGTTTGTTTGTTTTTTAACATAATACAATTTGATATTATACCATTTAGTATAACTTAGTAAGAAAAGTAAACAATATTGTTCTAAGGCCTTTTTGATTTTTCTCAAGAATGAAAGCCTTGATAAGTGTCTGTTGGTCTGATAAAAATATTTTATAAGGCATGACTATATTAAGTTCGTATCTCTTTTTCTACCCAGAACTAAAGACCTGCTAAAATTTAGAGAGTCATAATATCACAACACTCTTTTTAGTGTAACTCACTGTCCATCTTTTCCACTTTCAAAAATTGGCTCTAGAGAAATTAGTTACACTGTATTAAGAAAACTGAAGAAAAATGGCATCTTAGCAACTGGTACATCACTGCATTTATGTTGCAGTGTATTTTTCTAAGGAGGGAGTACTTGGTAAACATACCAGTCAGCTAACAGTGGTGCAATGGCAGCGTGCCAGACCCATAAACCTACCAGCAAATAGCACACGAGCAGAGGAGAAAAGATATGCCAATGTAATTTTCTGGCCAATGCTTCTTCAAGCAGAAGGCAATGTCAGTGTTTAGTGTACTACTTTATATCTACAAAACACTCAGTAAATATCTGCTGAACAATGAATGCAATTCTTGACAACTGAATTGACCCCAGGTCAAACAGGAATGGTTAACATATCAGTTTTGTAAAAGACATATATTTTATAATTAAAGAGATAGTCAAAATATTATATATAATCAAAACCAAAAGGACACACATAAACTGTCCCTAAAAAGTGTTATTTCAAAATCATTAAGGTCCTTACTTTATGTATACTTTCCAGCCTTTGCATAGACCTACAAATAATAATTAAAAAAAACTCACCTCCCATTTTTCAGAAGCACTATTTCCACGTTTACCGGTTTCAATGAGATATAACCTTCCAGTTCCATCTGACAAGGTAACCCAAGTAGAAGATGTGAAGTGGACAGATGCACAAAGCCGATTGTCGTACGCTGTCACATCTGTAGGAAGTCGAAACACCTCTCGTGGTTTTCCTAAGGCAGTGTCCTAAAAAGAAGCCAAATATTACAAATGAACCCCTCCATCTCCTTGGTCCATACACACACAGAGTATCTGCAGTGTAGCAGTTACTCTCCTCTTCAAGAGAAGGTATCTAATTGCCCTCCCCTGGAGTAGGAGCTGTACTGCACTCACTTCTCATTAAAAATGGCAGAAGTGATGGTGATGTGACTTCTCAGACTAGGCCATAAGAGACTTCACCTATTTTGCTTTCCCTCTTGGACAGCACATGGTAGACCCACAGAGGGAAGAAGTGAGGGCCCCTGACAGTGACCAGCATCCTGTGAGCGAATCTTCATGGGACTGTGCCCCTCAGCCCTACTTAAGCTTTCACTTCCGCCCTGGCTGGCATCTCTCTTGACTACAATTCCTTGAGAAAACTTGAGATAGGATCAGCTAAGCCACTCTCTAATTTATCACCCACAGAAACGCTGAGATGACAAATGTTTATTGTTTCAAGTCACTAAGCTTTTTTATTAAAATATAGTTAACATACAATATTATATTAACTGCAGGTGTACAGCATAATTACTCAACATTTATATATACCTAACGATGTGATCACCATGATAAGTCACTACATTTTGAAGACAGTTGTTGCACAGAAATAGATAACTAATACAGTGTAGTAATCTAGTCTTTATTCTCAAGTTTAGAGTTAATAATCAGCATTTTAACTAAGTAGAAATACCACATCATGTTCTAAATGCCTACACAGACAATCTGTAGTATGAACACACTGCATTTAGACTATTAACTTAGGCTTTTGTTAACACATTTTTATTGCGTCCATGTCCTCATAATTTAAACCTATAAGATGGACTGCATCATTAAAACGTTTTACAAGAAAATATAGTAAAAGGTGTACATTTCAAAATAGACTTCCTCACACATTGTGTTCAATAATTTTTTGTTTAGTTTTCAGTTAAGTTTTTCCTACAGCACAAAAATGATACTTGATTCATACATTTTATTCCCTGCTCCTAGAACTGTTTAGATCAGTGTAATTATTAATAAGATTTAAGTAAAATATATTCAATATCCTCACTAGCCTCAAGTTTTTTAGTTACCTATTGTTTCTAAAGCATACAATATACTTTTTTTTGGAAACAGCACCTTTTCTTCTTTCTGTATTCTTATTTTAGTGATTTACATAACAATGAATTAAATAATTTGATAAAAAACACAGCTGGCATGAAGTTTTTGTTTTTTTTATTTTAAATTTAATTTTTAATTTTTTAAAAAAGATTTATTTATTTATTTATTTTTAGACAGAGGGGAAGGGAGGGAGAAAGAAAGGGAGAGAAACAGCAATGTGTGGTTGCCTCTCATATGGCCCTCACTGGGGACCCGGCCTGCAACCAGGCATGTGCCCCAGCTGGGAATCGAACCGGGACTGCTTGGTTCCCAGCCCGCGCTCAATCCACTGAGCTACACCAGCCAGGCTTTTTTTTTTTTAAATTATTTTATTATTATTCAAGTAGTTGTCTGCATTTACCCATCACCACTCCCCCCTAACCCAGCCGTCCCCACCTCCCTCCCCTGCTTCCACCCCCCCTTGGTTTTGTCCATGTGTCCTTATAGTTGTTCCTGAAAACCCTTCCCCTTTATTATCCTCTCCTACCTCCCCTCTGGTCACTGTCAGATTGTTCTTAATTTCAACGTCTCTGGTTATATTTTGCTTGCTTGTTTGTTTTGTTGATTAGGTTCCACTTAAAGTGGAGATCATATGGTATTTGTCTTTCACCGCCTGGCTTATTTCCTTAGCATAATGCTCTCCAGTTCCATCCATGCTGTCACAAAGGGAGGAGCTCCTTCTTTCTTTCTGCTGCATAGAATTCCATTGTGTAAATGTATCATAGATATTTGATCCATTCATTTACTGATGGGCACTTAGGTTGCTTCCAGCACTTGGCTAGTGTAAATTGTGCTGCTATGAACACTGAACTGTATAGGTTCTTTTGCAATGGTGTTTCAGGGTTCTTAGGGTATAATCCCAGCAGTGGAATTGCCAGGTCAAAAGGCAGTTCCATTTTTAGTTTCCTGAGGTGGCATAAAATTTTTAGAATGACTAATCCTTACCTCAAATCACCTAATACAAGCCCAACCTAGCCCTGGCTGAGTAACTCAATTGGTTGGAGCATCATCCCAATTTGCTAAGGCTGTGGGTTCCACCCCTGGTCAGGGCACATCCGAGAATCAACCAGCAAATGCACAAATAAGTGAAACAGCAAGAAAACCTCTCCCTCTCTCTTCCTCTCTCTCTCTCCCCAACACCCCTCCTTCCCTCTCCTCTTTCTTCTCTCACTCTTAATATCAACTAAAAAAAATTTTTTTAAAAAGCCTAATCTTATAGTAAACCCTTTCTACCATTCTCTTACTGAGACCCTCTGTGGTTCCCCTGGGTGTGCATTCTCCTTTCAGGCAAAAAATAATAAATCAAAATGAGTGTTAAGTATACGCAAGTGGATTTATATACTGACATAAAAAGATCTCCAAGCCCTGGCTGGTACTGTAGCTCAGTGGATTGAGCGCGGGCTGGGAACCAAAGGGTCCTGGTTCGATTCCTAGTCAAGGCACATGCCTGGGTTGCAGGCCAGGTCCCCAGCGAGGGCCATGTGAGGAGCAACCATACATTGTTGTTTCTCTCCCTCTCTGTCTTCTTCCCTTCCCCTCTCTCTAAAAATAAATAAATAAAATCTTAAAAAAAAAAAGATCTCCAAGATAATAACTGAAAGAAAAAGATGCAGAATATGTACAGTACAAATCCAAGTATGTTAAAATAAACAAATGCTGTGATTTTGACAGCACAGAGTAAGGTGGTGGTCTATTAATAGTGTCTACCAGTAGAAGAAAAAACTAAGATTGAATTGAAACTGGTGGTAGGGAATAAAGAGGTTAAGGGAGAATTTTCCCTTTTTGCTTCAAATAACATCACTTGACTGCTTTTTTCCACTGAGTAATTTATGCGTCATATATATAATTTAAAGATATTAATAAATAAAATGGGATTTTCCTCAAAAAAGTTGTTTAAAAGTAAAGCCTTCTGGTGATCTCCACGCATGCCCTTCATTGCACCTAACCTTGGGAACACTTATCTGGAAGCACGCAGGCCAAAATTGTTAAACCACTATTCTTCATTTTATACATAATTAGAAAGGTTATTTTAAGCCATTTTCTTTTAAATACAAGGTTACACATGATTAAGATTGTTAGAAGTCTACCAGATAAATTAGTGCAATGTCCAACAGAATGATTAAGCTATTCAGGCATGTAACTGTGAAGTCAAATTAATTAAATTAAAATACAAAAGAAAACATAAAGTTTCTCCCTAAGTCAAATGATAGCTTAAGTGAAAGCAACCTGAATATTCCTGATTTCTAAAATCCATTTCTCAAAGGGTACATCTTAATTTTTAAGTGGACTGTACACAATAAAATATTTTCTTCTGTAAAATTTAACAGTATTAAATTATTTTTTAATAGCCTCCACTGACAATTTTACCAAGTGTTCTCATAATAACACTTTACGTAATTGGCATCTATAATGTCCTGGTACCACCTGATCATTTTCTTCTAGACAAAAAAATGTTAATGTAACTATATTTAAGGTTGTTGAAAATCATTCTAAGGTAACATTTCACGGATGAATTGCAAAAGTATTAAAATTTCACTGATAAATGAAACACTTACTGAATGACTATAATGCAAAAGCATGGTATTAAATAAAAAGTGCTTTGACTTTTTACCATCTTATTTAGTTATTACCAAACTGTATGGAGCTGAAATTACTTCCCCCATTTTAAGAAGATAAAGAGCTCGGTTTCAAAGATTAAATAAGGTGCCTGGGATGTACCCCTAGAAATGACAGGGCCCACATTTAAATCCTGATCCACTCCACTCCAAAGGCTGATGCTCTTCCTGTGCTCACTTCCTTCCCACACTGTCCTACACAAATGACACCTCAGATCCCACTGCCATTTTTAGGACATTCCCCCTCCAAAACCCCTCACTCTGAATACAGCTACTATACTCAGTTTTTCTTCACACTAACATATTATACCACAGTATTTTAATTAGATTTCTAAGTCAATACATCATAAAAATTATGTCTACACACTGTATATAAATAACACTATAAATAAAAAGTGTTAATGCATAAAGTGTATATATTTATGAAAACAATCTCTAAACAGGAGTTTAGGGGTCTTTTAATTTCACCTACAAGGAGACAAATTCTGAAACATTACAAAACATTTTTCTAACATTTATAGAAAAAATTACTCAATAACCCTCTCTATCTGAGAAATGTTTGAGAAATCTATTTCTCAAACAGTACATTTTAATATTTAAGTGGACTATACACCATAAAATATCTTTTTCTGTAAATCTTAGAGTATTATTGAAGTTTAAAAAACCGATTAAGCAAAATTAAATAAGAATAGCATTTACTTGTATTACTAGACACTGACATTTAAAATTTTGCCCTTTTAAAAGGAAGTGATCTTTTTCTGGGGAAAGGCTTTCATCACTAATAACTACTAACTTTAAAAATATCTTCCTTTTTCCTTTTTTTTTTGCTAAAGCTTTAAGAAAAGGTGTTTTTAATTAATTGCTGTCTGAGTAATGTCTCTATGTAACATAAAACTTTCAAGAATGCATTAAGCAGACAGTTCCAAGAACTTACTCCTCCTTTTATTTTTTTCCTTAACTAGGAAAATAAATAGCTCCATATTAACAAACTCAATCATAGAAAATACGCTGAGATCCTGGTTTAGAGATGAATATACTGATACTGGTAAACATTTGAGCTGGGCTAACAAGTCCTTGTGACCTGTCACTCCAAGACACAGCCTCACAAATGCATGCTTACAAATGGAACCCAGTAATTCTCCCTGGATCTTTAGGTGGAATTCAAAGACATGCCACAAGATGACACTGGTCTTGGTAGCAGAAATTAGTTTTTCAGGTTAGTGGAAAAAAAACAATGACAGACTTACCTTTCTAAATATTAAGAAAATGAACAGATTACTTTAAAATAAGCTGTAATACCATAATAAAATGATAAGAACTAAATTTTAAACATACTTGTATTTTTGCTTTCCTGGGCATTTTCTACTTCTTGAGTATACTCCCTCCAAACTGATATTTCTCTAAAATTGCAAATCCACAAATTTAACTGACTTGGAAGTAAAATGCCTCTATAAATCTGTGTTGAAATGCCGCCACCTGCTGGCTCCCGACAAAATCTAAACAATCTGTGAACTTCCCTTTCGTGGGCCCTTACAGCCGTTACTTTAACCACAATAATGTTTTGCCTATATTTAACAGGTGGGCATTTGTACACCAGCCATAGGAAAAGCGCCTCTTTGGGATTTGAGCATGTGTGCCTTTACTCAAAAACAAAACAAAGCAAAAAAAAAAAAAAAAAGACAATAAAATGGATGTTATAACTGTTTTTTGCTATTAAAAAAACCAATGTATAGTTCAATGTTCAAAACTCTCCATCTGTCCCCTACACAGAACTTCAAAGAGCAGACAGATATCCTTCGTTGCTGATCAGAAAAATAATAAGAAATAAGTGTGGCATTCTTCTGTATCACAGGTGCAAGTTTCTCAAAACGTGATTAATAAAACACAAGCAAAACCATCTAAAGTGCTTGATAAAGTGCACATTCCCAGACCATGACCAACCCTGACGAATTGAACCAAAACCTATGGAAACAATAACCTGAAATTAGCTTTTGTTTTGATGAGGTACTCCCAGTGATTCTGATGTGCAATACAGTTTAAAAACCAAAGATAAACTGAATTAAACAGAAAACTAAAACTACCCCAAATGTGGTTCTTTAAAAATCAAGTAGCAATAATACCTTCTAAAGTTTGATTAAGGAAAAATAAAGGGGGGGGGGTACAATCCTAAGAGCACAATGCATGCAACTTTACAGGAACAAATTTGAAAACTAAGGGGAAATGGATGATTTTCCTTCACGCAAAAAAAAGTTACCTAAGAAACAATCTGACTAAACCAATAACTATAGAGTAAATTGGATACGTGATGAGAGAACTTCCAAGGAAAAGGACAACAGGATATACAAGAGGTCAAAAATAATCTTTTAAATATAAAAAACATATCTTTTCAGTTTTACACTATTCCAGTGCTAGAAAGCTCTCCAACTCATTTAAGGAAGCCAGCAACATAGATATCAAGTCAAAACAAAACAAAACAAAACAAAATAAAAATCTACTATAACTTGTGAAAATAAATACAAATATATTCTTAAGTAAAATGTCAGGTAATAGACTTTAACAATGTATCCAAATAATAATATACTCTTATCAATAAAGGTTTATTCTAGGAAATTAAGTAATTTAACAATGTTATCAATCTAAATCACTACACACTGGTAAACTGAAAAGCACATGATCATTAACAATAGGTAAGCGCTAGAAAGGCATGTAATAAAATTCAGCAGCCATTCTTAATACAAAATATTAAATAAAAATGAAGGAAACATTAAAACAACAAAAGCTTTTTATCAAAACCCACAGTAAGTATTTTCCTAATTTAAAATCCCTTACAATTAAAATCACGTACTGAATGTGCAAACCCCATTATTATTCAGCACTGTCTCAACATTCTGTCAAGTAACAGCAATAAGATAAAAATGAAACGACATGGGATTGTTATTTCCATTTTCATAAACACTGGGAAAGGAGAGAGAAAACCATTTCCTTTTATTGATGATATAATTGTGTATTCTAAAAACCTAAATGGGAATAGGTAAAAAATTACTGAATTATGAAATAAGGTGGCTCTTCATAATAGTCAATAAGCACCTAGAAAATACAGAAAAGCTGTATTCTACTAACAGATGAAGAAATTATAAAATACTTAAGAATAAATTTAATAAAATGAGCATAAGAGAGAACTAAAAATCCTACTAAAGGACATAAAAGAAGATGTAAATAAATAGGACATACCATGTTTTGGGGTGAAAAAAAGGACACAAAACCAATTCTTCCAAATCAATTTAAATTTCCCACACTAGCAAAAAACTGAGATTTTTTTTCTATTAAAAGTTTAAACCAGGCAGAATCTGCCCAGCAGGCCCAGCTAACTAAGCACAAAACACCACTTAAAGAAAATAGGGGATTTCGTGAATTCCCACATATTAAAAAATTAAAAGACCACAAAATCTCTTTTACTTGGATCCTGGAAAGCCAGGATCAGGCCTTACACCTCTGAGACAAGAAACGAAAAGACCCCCCTGTAGGGACACCACTGGCCCAGGAGGTGACACTTACCAACGGACACTCAAGGTAGGGGATCTGCTCTCAAACATACATGTCACTTACCAATTGGAAAAAAAAAACATGGTAGGTCTTTTACATAGGAGACCTAATAAACTATTTTTTAGAATGTACATTGTGTCCTTCCAGCTAAATAATTCACAGATTTTATCATTCAGTTGCTAAACAGAGAATACACATGAAGGGCGAAAGAGTCCAGGTATGAACATAACTCAGAACCAGGAAGGAAGGCGACTTGCAGAAACTTTCCCAGAAGTCATTCAATCTAAATTATAGTTTCCTTATTGCTCACTACTGAAACTTTTTCAAAAACCTTTTAATTTTATCAGAAGCTAAACAAATTTAAATGTACATTATATATGTGGAAAAGCATAGATTGCTTTGAACATGTATCTAAAGAGGTTGTTATTTCAATGTCAAATTCAAACGGGAAGAGATAGAAGGAAGCAGTTCAAATTCTACTATAAATTAATAAAGTGGAAGGGACTTTATTGCGTACACTGCAGCATTGCCAGTACCGACAGCAACGCATAATGTATAAGTAGGCATGCAATAAATATTTTGAATGTTGAGTGAATACTATATATGTATGTATATAAAAATATACTGTACATGAACTGAATTAGACTTGTAAAAGTCAATATTCTTAAACAATTTTGAGATTTTAGATTTGTCTTCCTAAACAAACAAAACATAACAGAATTTTAAAAACATAAAAGCTCTTAACTTTACAAGATACAATAAAATGCAAACTACCGTATGCCCTGGCTGGTGTGGCTCAGTGGATTGAGCCCTGGCCCACGAACAAAACGGTCCCCGGTTCACTTCCCCACTGCTTTGGTTCCCAGGCAAGGTGCATGCGTGGGTTGCGGGCCAGGTTCCCAGTTGAGGGTGAGGCAACCGAGTGATGTACCTATCACACATCGAGTTTCTCTCTCTTTTTCTCCCTCCCTTTTTCTCTGTCTAAAAGTAAATAAAATCTTTTTAAAAAATGTAAACTATGCACAGCCAGAGCATGGCTGTGTATGACCATGTATGCACAATATAACACACATGCACATTATGGGGCATGTGGCTGGTATGTATACACTATCCAAAGTGCACAGTGCACACAGAGTGTAGGTGTATATTGTGTCATAAATGAGCCCACTGGCAGGCAAAGGCGGGCTGCACTAAATAAGGAACCATAACAAGTTACTCTGAAGTGTCCACAGAAGTTAGAGAACAGGTTAGAAAAAGGAACGAAAGACATCTCAGTCTTTACACTGATTCCCCGTCAAATTAGCTACCTAAATAGAGCTAGAGTACATCTGACCCTGGAACAACACACTTGAACTGCATGGGCCCACTTATACACGGATGTTTTCAGGAGGTCCCTGCACTGCCTTCGATGAGCTCGGGAGTCTGTGAATGTGGAAGGCCAATGTACGCAGTGGTCTATGCCATTTTATATAGGGTACTTGAGCATCTATGGATTTTGGTATCTGCAGGGTGTGAGGGAGTCCTGAAACCAACAACCCCCTGTGCAGACTATGGGATAACTAAGTTCTGGGGGAGTCAAAAGTTACATGTGAATTTTCAACCACATGGGGGTTGTGCCCCAACACCGAAGTTGTTCAAGAGTCACTCGTATTTGATTTCCTATGCAATCCATCCAACAGAAGAAGAAAAATACACTGACCAGTCCACACTGCTTATCTATAGTATTTCAAATGCAATCATTAAACTTTCATTCCAGATTTCCAATTGTAAATCTTGTGATTTAAATTAGAATTAGCATCCCAAATTGTGACTGTTAATGAGTGAACTGATAAAACCAAGCTTCTGGCTCTGAACCGTGACCCTAGCTCTGCCCCCTCCGGCCAAGCACACTACTAATCTTTCCTCCTCCACACTACTTCTGCATCTGACCCCTACTTCCACCGTTACACGGTATCCACTTATATGTATATGTAGCACACAGTACCATTCAATAAATGTTTGTTGAAGAAATGTATTTCTGATTCAGTAAGATGATTTATCTCAACAAACCAAAGATTCATACATGCACCTCGATAGTAAGAGGAAGATCCTATCAAGAATGCAAAGCCAACTCCAAAGAGTTAAGAACAAACTTGAAACACCTGTTATCCATTCAACAAACATACTGGCCAACACCTCTGCTGGGTGCTAGAATTACAGAAATGTAAGAAAGACCCACAGGCTATACCAAGGGTCACGAACTATACAGCCCATGAGTGAAATCTGGCCTACTGTCTGTTTTGGTAAATAAAGTTTTATTGGAATGCAACCACACAAATTCATTTGCATACCGTCTATTAATGCTTTCACACTATAGCAAAATTAAGCAGTTGTGACATAAGACTATTTGGTTCACAAATTCTAAAAGATATATTATTTGGCCTTGGGCACAAAAATCTTGCTAATCCCTGGCCTAGAGCAAATTCATAGTCCATGTAGATCTAAGAGCCAATGGTTTAATTGTTCCTAAGGAGCAAAGGGATGGAGCAGGTCAAGCTTCCTGGACAAAATGATTAGCTGGGACTTTAAGTGCAGACGGGGAAGCGGCCGGACAGAACTGAGAAAGAATGTCCCAGGTACATTCTTTGGGAAAAGGGCTGGAGGCCACAGGCTGCAGGAACTGCATGTCACAGGAACTGCAGGATAGCGGTATCACCAGAGTTGGAGAGAAGGGCATTATAAACTTCCAATGCCAAGGAGTGTTTGTATATTAATATATAACACTTTGTGCTTATACTTATTGGAAAGAATCAGAAACAGACACATAAAAACAAACCATGTAGACAAGAACAGATAAGAACCTAACAAACAAAAGATGCAGAGGAAATACAGGTACTGAACACAGGAGAGATAAAAGGTAAGGTCAGAAGGACCTTTTTAAGTTTCCTGTTTTTTAAATCACATGAACACATTGCCTATTCTAAAATTACATATTAAAAAGGGTGGATTTTCACATCAATAAAGAGGAAACCACCAAACTTGAAAACAATTTTTTTAAGAAAAAAAGTATGGATTTTGTCATAAAAAAATATTAAAGGAATTTAAGTGAGGAGTGATAAGAACAGACAAGCAGTTTAGATTATTCTATAGATGCAATATAGAGGATGGCTAGAAGGAGCAGAGAGTAATTAGGGAGCTATTAACTGACCACTGACTGTTTAAAGCAAATAAACTAACAGTGTATTATGGAGTTTACAACGTATGATGAAGCAAAATACATGACAAAAATAACTCAAAGGTGATAAGTGATGTGGACCCCAACTCATGGGAGTCCTCGGTGTTGTGGCCGAGACAAGAGACAAATTCACACAGACTACGGAATCCTGTGAAGAAAAGGGACAGCAAGGCCACTCTCTCAAGGGGAGAGTGCCTTGGCAGGCTTTTATTGCTTTTCTGGGTATATTATGTGGAGGATAGTTCTCATTTAGTATGCACAGGTCCTCATTTACTATGCACAGATCCACTGTAGGAGATACCTTTTACAGATAACAAAGGAAAGAATGTTGCTAATCACTTCAAAGAGAAGGATGTTACAGATCCAGGGGAAAAGTGGTTGAACTGGTTACACTCCAGACTTGGAAGGTTTCGCACAAACTTTAGGAAGTTTCTTTAGAGATATACAGTAAACATTTGTTGCCTCAGTCCAGAGTAAGGGAGTTTTAGCAAAAGCAAGTCTCGTAGCAGCCTACGTACAATGCAGGCCTGATTCCCCACGGGAGAACCCATCTGTGGGCGTGGGCCCCGTGTCACTCTCACTGGCCCCTCCGAGTGGAAGCTGGGCCCACGCCACGCAGAACGGTCTCCCACAGATAAGGGAAATAAAGAAATATTATTATAAGATTTATACTTTTTAAAAGTGCAATAATGTTAGAGGCAGTCTATGATAAATTAAAGATAAATAATATTAATTTCTACAATAAACATTAAAAATAATGGTAACACAAACAGGTTTAGATGGAAAGCCAAAAGAGAAAATTAAATGAAATTTTAATTTTTTAAACAAAAATGTCTTAATCCAGATGAAGATGGGAACAGAGACACAAAGAAATGAAGAACAGATGAAACAAACTGAAAAGATGGTAATAGAAACCCAACCCTATCAGTAATTACATTAAATATACAGTAAATATACAGTAATTACAGTAAATATACTAAGCCTTCTACTTAAAGGACAGAGATTCGGAAACTGGATAAAAAACAAGATCCTACTAAATGTTCTTTACCAGAGAAACACTTTAAAAATAAGAACACTGATAAACTGAAATTAAGAGGATAAAAAAGATAAGTACTAATTTTTTTAAAAAGCCAACATGACTATATGGAGATTTCAATACAAAAGTATTCCCAGAACCTAAAAATAAAGGATATTTCATAATCGTAAAAGGACAAATTCACAGCAAACAAAACAATCTTAAGCATGGCCAATTAACAATGTTAAAAATATATAAAGCAAAAATTAACTAAAAGGAAAAATAGATCCCCTATCATAGTCAGGGATAACATGTCACATAAATTTTTTTTTTTTAAAAAGGAGAAGTGAATAGTACATCAATACTGATAAACTCATTAGAGTAGCTGTCCACTGGTGGGAGTGAAGGGGGATAAACAAATGGAGGGAAAGAATCAAAGGGAAAAGTTAAAATTGAATTAAACAGAAATGGACCTTACATAGACTGATGATAGGATTCCCTGTATTAAAAGTATGTGTACATTAATTCCCTGGAAATCAGATTCAAAGTGAAAATTAAAGATCAAATTTGTAAGAAAATCCTAGTAGTATGTATTTTTTCCTTACCAGCATCACTGTTAAATTCATAATTCTTCCAAGATTATCAACATAGTAGACACTGTCTTGATACCACGAATCACAGTGTAAGTAATTATACATTCCAAAAGCATGCATGTGCTCCAGTGTGTATTGATCATCTCGCAGTTTTACTTCTGCTACAGCTGAAATATAAGAAAAATAAAAAGGCACATCACAGAGTTTCGTCTCAGATCGCTCCTCTCTGCACAATGCTTACACAGCAAAGAAGTCACGGAATGCTAATCACAGGGCCTTCAGGCCAGTTCACTGTCGTTCATTCGACACCAACTCCTGGGCACCCCCCAGAAACTCCACACAGAGGATAAACAGTGAGTGGGGCTGACAGGGCCCCTGCCCTCACAGGGCTCAGAATAAGGGGGCCACAGGAAATAGGAATTCTCATGCCATAACCCTTTCTTTTAGGCACCTCTTCCTTGTAATTGTGAATGAAAAGAACAGAGAAATTCTAAAATTAAAGGATTTCCTGTCTCCTGGGCAAATATTAAGTCTACTTCATAAGACATTTTTATACTTTTTAAAATGTTTTTTCTTCATTATCTCATTGGTTTTTACCACACATTAAGACATAGTGTTTTGTTATCTTATTACACAATTATGGAAATAAATATAAACACAAATAGTGACTTCTCCAAAGCTATACTACATTTTTTCCAAAGGTATAGAGCAAAACAAAATTATACCTGGTAAAGAAACTAGATTTCCTACTTAAATAGAACTTTTTGACTGGAGCATTAGCTGTTTCCATAATTTTAATTTACTTTTCTCCAGCTTTATTGAGATATAATTAGCACATAACATTGTATAAGTTTATGGTACACAACATAATGATTTGATATAAGCATATATTACAAACTGATTACTACAGTAAGTTTACTTAACACATCCATCACCTCACATAGTTACAATTTTTTCTTGTAATGAACATCTTTAAGGTCTACTCTCTTAGCTGCTTCCATCATTTTAAATCTGCCCAATGCGATGATCTCTGCCTCACACTCCTCCTCCCTTCCACATAGAGGAACCTTCCAGCTCAGAGCCTGTGGCCTCTGGTTCACTTCTGCTCCAACAGGAAACATGGAAATCGACCAAGCTGGGCCAGTACCTTACCTTAATATAAAACTCACCTTACTATATCCTAATTGGAAGTTTTATTCCAGAATACTCACCTGTTCCTAACCTATTACCTACTGTGAGTCCTGGCTGATTTATACCCATTCATTCACTTATTCAACAAATATTTTAACAGGTACCAATGATACAATAATGAGCAAAAAGCACAGAATCTAATATCTTCTTAACACTTATAATCAAGTGGGGAAACAGACATTAATTAAATAATCATGTAAGTATATATATGATTAAATGTTATTAAGAAAAGTAACTGGGTACCATGAGAATGTGTGACAATGGCAGCTAATCTACTTGGGGAGATTAACGAAGGCTTTCAGAAATCTGACCCAAGCTACACAGGATAAGGGAGAGTTAATTTAAGAAGTATACCTAGACACAGGCACCCCCCCCCCCTACTTATCACAGGCAGAAGGAAAAGCAGGCAAAAGTAGGGGGGAAACTTGTTTTCAAAGACCCAAAAAGCAACCAAACTGGCTGAAAGAACAGAGCTATAGAACTGTGCAAG
Organism: Micronycteris hirsuta; assembly: GCA_004026765.1. NCBI lineage: Eukaryota > Metazoa > Chordata > Mammalia > Chiroptera > Phyllostomidae > Micronycteris > Micronycteris hirsuta. The sequence goes on from PVJI01000781.1 coordinate 41,392, forward strand.
GAGCAACAGCGATGAATAAAGTTAGAGAACTTGGCAGGAGCTGAACCATGAAGGACCTTGTCTTTACCTACATTTGTTGATAAACTCAACACAATAAGAATTTTTGTAGCAGGAGAATAACATCCAGATTCAAGTTTGTAAAACGATCCCTTTTAAGTGCAATATGGAAAACATAGCAGAGTAAAGCCGGGGTAAATCCAGGAAGACCCATCAGAGAGCCACTGCAGCCAGAGGTAGCATCACTGTAACTTTATGGATTCGACAGAGGCTGAGGAAACTGTCACTATGTAACTCCAATAAGTGTCTATTTTATAAAGAACAATTAGAAATACTATTCCCGATTAGGAGGGGAACAAACAGCAACTCTTGGTGTTCTAGCACCACTGTGTGGACTGAACGCGATACTGCAGGAAATGTGCACGGTCCCATAACGGCCCAAAGAGTAACACTAACGCCGTGAGGACAAATACATTTTCGTCCTGTTAACGCATAGAAAAAGGCTGCCTCTGGCCCCACAGGGGAAAGAAAAATACCACGTTGCTCATCTTGAGTATGAAAGGGCAGGCAGAGCAATGGAATGGAGCAGAGCAGCGCCAGGAGGCGAGGCCGGCAGAGCTCGTGCACGAAGCCTCTTCCTGGGAGAGGCGGGAGGGCAGGGCCCGGTCTCCGCTGGGATCTCTGAAACAGTCGAAGAGGAACATCTCTCACAGAGAGCTAAGGCGCCACTGCAGTAAATATTTTATTATTTAACGTTAGCTTGCATTGGAAATAAAAGAGCTTTGCTGAAAAATCCTTCTCTCTTAGTCTTTAAAGAAAAAAACAAGACAAAACAAAACTGAGTGAGAGCCTAATACAAAGGGATCTCCCCGCATCTCTACCGAAATTCCTTATGAAACTTATACACGTAACCCTCACAGACTTACAGTTTTTCACTCACAAGTCATTTATGGAATGACTACTATGTGCCTGACACTATGCACTGAGCAAACACTGGGAAATGAAACAGACAGGAGACCTAATAATAATGCTAACAGTAGTTAAATTACTGCTTCTTGTCCATAATATACTATTATGCTGAACCACAGGAAACTACCAATATTCCAACTCTTTGACACCACCGAAACATGATTCAATCTAATACTTATATAAGCTTAGTATTTTTTTCAAATGCGGGGTAGAGGCAATGAATATTAAAACATTAACAAAGGTCACTTCTTAGACCACATATCTTCTAATCATACCCAATGAGTTAAGTCTTCCTTCCCTTAGCTACTGAACTTGCTATCTGTGTACAACTATGTAAAAAAGTAGAGTACAAGTTTGTACTGCAAGCTCTGAAGCAAGATATGGACGGGATCAGACAGGCTGGACTGAGGAGCACTGCTCTCACTGAGCGATGTTATGCATGCTTCTGCTCATTAACATATTCCCTGGCCTTTATCCCCTGTTTTCCTCCATAAAACCAGACAGGGATTTTATAGTAAAGTCTACATAAACACAATGGTTACATGGCCCTTCTCTCCCTTCACTCTGATAGCCTTCACCTTCACCTTCACCAGCGTTTATTCCCTGCCCTGGAGAAACAGAGAGACCACAGAAACATCAGAAACAGCATGAGCTTTTCGTCCAGCTTTCCCGCTGAGGAGGAGCCTGGTTAAGTCCCCTAACCTTTCTACCCTGTCTCACCTGTTATAAAGGTTAATAGTACTTGTCCTACAAAATTATTGACAAACTTAACCGCCAAACATATACAGTGTTTGCTACATGTCACATAAGAAGTGATTTCCCTGTTCCTCTTCTCCCTTCCAAGGCTAGTTCTCACACAGGTGTTTATGATTCCCTTCTCTCCTCCACCTTCCAGGGCCTTCCCCTGACAGGGGTCTCCTCTCTACTGGTCCCTTCCCTTCCACTTAAATATGTTGAAAACTTCCCCCTTTGCAAAACAAGCAAAGGAAAAACGTTTCCTCCTTTCGGCCTACACTCAAAGCATACTCTCTTCCACCCTGGACTTCTCAAACTTCTTTAAAAAGTGCCTCTATTCCGTTTTCTCATTATCCTTATCAACTCCTTTCAATCTGGTTTGTACTCTACTATTTATTCTACAGAAATCATTTTTTCACTTAAAATGATTCAAGGTACCTATTCAAGGTAAAATAATGGGATAATATCTTTCCATCAGAGATTCAGTAAGATGACATTAAACAAACCAGACAAAATTCCTTGAGAGAACAGTTTTCAGGACACTAGACATCAGGCACCAAAGGACAGTGATCCCTACCTCTGCCCCAGCTTACTGCTGCCTTGAGAGTTTCCAGACTGTGGCAGGAAGAGGTAAAAGTGAGGGAGAACCTGAGAGACTCCCTCTGCTGCGGAAACTGAGTGAAAATCTGGAGACGACCAAGGCAGCTACAGTTCACCAGACAGAGGACCCGAGAACGGAGCCGCATGGAGAGAGACATCCAGAGGGTCTCTCCCCAGTAATGGCGCATGTTTGAGGAAGCTACCCCAGGCCAGGGAAAGAACCCTGTGAAGGAAAGGATGACAGAGCCCTTGGGGCACAAGGCTGGGAGCTGTGACTGTCCCCATCAGGCAGACTGGAGCAAACTGGAACTCACAGGATAATGGATCGAGTACCCAGAACAGTCTTCTCTCGTCACCGGGAGTATTAGCCCCAGACTGAGAACTGCTCCAGACCAGCCTGACAAGTCATAAAAGCAGCACCCAATTAATCTGTTTTGCAAGTAACTCAACTGCACCCCAGAACAAAGTTCAAGATTTATAAACAAGTATATTTTGCAGCCAACAAGTTAAAATTCACAATTTCTGACAACCAGTCAAATATTACCAGGCATAAAAGAAAACAAAATCCATAGTGAAAAGAATAAACAATCAACAGAAGTTCAACACACAACCGACACAGAAGTTGTAACTAGCAGAACAGAATATTAAAGCAGCTGTTAAAGCGTATTCCATGTGATCCAAATGACACAGACATGAAACATGTAAAAATGATTTAAATTGGGCTTCCAGAGATGGGAACGACAATACTCAAAAGAAAACACACTGGACGGGATTAAGGACAGATCAGACATTGAGAAAAAAAGATTAGTGAAATTAAAGGCATGAAAACAGAAATTACCAAAAACAGAGGGGAAAAGGAACAGGAAAAACAAGAAAACGACACTGATGCACTGGGATCAGCTTTCAGCAATCTGAAAATGGGCAACTGGAATTCTCGAAGGAAGGGGTGGGGGATGGGAGAAATAATGGCTGAAAACTTTCCCAAACTGATCAAAACTATAAATCTACAGATGTGGGAAGATAGCAAACTCCAAGCACAAGACTCATGAAGAAAGCCATGCCAGGGCACCACCTAGTGAAACTGCTCAAAACCAATGTAAAAGAAAAAAAATCACAAAAGCAGCCAGAGGGAAAAAGATGTTATGCACAAAAAACAAAGATGGATAACATCAGAATTCTCATTTCAAACAAGCAAAAACAGTGAGGAAGCATCTTTAAAGTACTGAAAGAAAAAAAAATCAGCCTGGAGTTCTACATGTGGCAGAAATGTCCTTGAAAACCAATGCAAAATCGAAATGTTTTCAGACATACAAAAGCTGAAAGATTTCACCCCCAAGACCCATAGGCAGAAGGAGAATTATCCAGATAAAAATATGGATCTACATAACGGAATGAAGTACCCCTGAAATGGCAACTATAGGAAAAATATGTAAGATTTTTTTATCATTTACATCTCTGAGATAATTAACTATTTAAACAAAACTAATAACATACGTGAATTTATAATAATACGTAAAAGTAAAATGCGTGACGCCAGGGCACGAAGGCCAGAGGAGGGCCCTGGAGGCGACACTGGGCGGCTCACGCTGCGTGTGAAGTGCTGTGATGTCATCACATGCACCGCGTAGTGAGTTAGGACTGTGTACTTACACCCCAAAGCAACTACTAAAAACAAAACAAATAGCTATAGCTAATAAGCCAACAAAGGGGATAAATGGATTCATAAAAAAACATTCAATCCGGAAGAAGGCAGAACAGTGGGAAAATTCCATTTTCCCAAAGACTAGATGGGACAAACAGAATACCAATAGCAAGATAAAAGACCCAAATGTAACAAAATCAATAATCACATTAAATACAAGCAATTGAATTAAAAGATAGAGATTGTTAAGACTCAGTAACAAAGCAAGACCCAACTATTTCTGCCAATAAAGAAATGCACATTAAATACTAAGATACAAAGAGAATAAAAGGATGGAAAAAAATATATGTACAGACTTACACACTATGGTAGCGTTAATCAAAACCAAGCCAAGGCTTCTATGTTAAGATCAGACAGATTTCAGAGCAAAGACTATCACCAATGTTAAAGAAGGCTGCTTCATAATGATAAAGGGGTCAATTTATCAAGACGACACAATAATCCATGTCTCTACAACACAACAGAGCTTCAAAATACATGAAGGAAAAACTGACAGATGTACAAGGAAAATGAGAAAAATCTACAGAGTCCGAGACTTCAACACCCCTCTCTCAGTGCAGCACGGATGAACTCAAAGTAACTGTGCTGAGTAAGAGACAACACACAAAAAAGAATACACACTGTATACTACCACGAATATAAAACTCTAGAAAATGCAAAAAACTAACAAGTAGGGACAGAAAACATATCAGCAGTTGCTTAGGGACTGACGGGGGTACGGGAAGGAACAGAGGGCTGGTTACAGAGGGGCACGTGGAACTTTGGGAAATGATAGCTAAGTGTAATATCTTGATTGTGGAGATGACTTCATGAGTGTATAAATCTGTCAAAATTTGCCAAACTATACACTTAAATATGTGGCATTTGTCAGTTGTAGCTCAATAAAGCTGTTTGATGGTGTGATGTGAAAATAATCTATGATTCATCAGGCATGCTCCAGCTGTAAGAGGCAAGGCACCGAAAAAGATGAGATGAACAAAAAGACAGACACAAGACTCATCAACACAGAACTAGTCATTTTGCCATAGAAGAGACTCGGAATGCTGCCAAGCGTCATCAAGTCTATGAGGTGCCAGGTACTACGTAATTACACAGATTCCATAGTGCAGACTCTAACTAGGTAGTCAAGAAAGTAATCTCCTAAGAAAGTAACACATAAATCAAGAGGAAGAATGGAGTATGAGTTAGCCAGATGAAATACAGGGGGAAAATAAATATGTACAAAGAGATTTACTGAATAAAGACTCTAGGGAAAAAACATCTGTAAAAACATGCCCAGAGATGGATTTGCTGAGTCAAAGGGCAATTACAATTTATTAAAAAAGTTTTTTTTGCTCAGTTCTTTGAAATAAAAGAAAAAGTAACATGTACTGTTTACATAGCATAGGGAATTTTACAATTGAATAACATCATTAAAGACAAAAGACCAGCCCTGGCCAGCTGGTTAGAGCAGGGGTCAAACTCATTTTCAGCCTTGCTGTTGCCTTCAAAGGGCCGAATATAATTTCAACTCCTTACCAGTTAAGGAGTAGTTACATTTATACAGTCCTAAAATTATTTCAGCCCTTTGAAGGCAACCGCGAGGCTGATGTGGCCCCCCGTGAAAATGAGTCTCACACCCCTGGGTTAGTGTCATCCTGGTATACCAAGCTTGTGTCAAGAAACATACAAGAACCCACCCATGAATGCATAAGTAAGTAAAACAACAAATCAGTGTTTCCTCTCCCTTCCTCTCTCTCTAAAATCCCTCCCTCACTCAATAAACAACAAGAGAATAAACCTCCAAGCTCTTTGAGACCAGAGACCACATCTCCATCCTCACATCCTAAATGCAGAGCTTCACACACCAGAGGTGCCCACTAACAGTTTGCTGAACTAAATGTACACTCTTTGGGGTAGTATGAAAGTCGAGTTGTCAGGAGGAGACCCTCAGTCATACCTCAGTATCTCTAGAAATGATAGTTTTAAAAGGAATCAATCTCTTTTTTATCATCCTCCTCAAGTAAGTCTTAATGTAAGCCCTCACGTGAACTACTGCAAAAGCGTTAAGCGGATCTGTTTCAATTCTTCTCGTTTTCCAAATTCAACCTCCACAGAGCCCAGTGGTAAACCGCTCAAACCCCAAATCGACTTCCTTCTATACTTAAAACCCTTCATGGCATCTTCTCGTCACAGCCAGCTGTGCATCCCAAACAGGCTCTTAGGACCAACAGTGGTGAAATGAGGGGAGAAAAGGGACAACTTAGTGAGTTTTTAATAAAGTTAATATATTTGATTTAGAGAGTTATTTATTATGAGACTTGGCTTCCTGCTTTTTTTGGTGTTAAAATTATTTTTGAAAGAATGGGTGAGTACGTGACAGTTTTTAAGAAACATCTCCACTTGGCAAACTAAAAAGTTGGCAAATCATCCCTGGCCAGTGTGGCTCAGTTGATTGGAGCACCATTCTATAGACCGAGGGGTTGCAGGTTTGATTCCAGGTCAGGGCACATGCCTGGGTTGTGGGTCCCTGGTTGGGGGGTGTGCAGGAGGCAGCTGATGGATGTTTCTCTCTCGTATGGATGTTTCTCTCCCTCTCTCTTTCTCCTTACTCTCTCTCTAAAATAAGTAAGCATGTTCTCAGGTAAGGATTGAAAAGAAAATTTTTTAAAAGTTGGCCAATCTATGACAGATGAGCTTTATTTTTTTTTGTAAGGGGCCATGAAGAAGTCTGGGGAACACAGAGGATAAAGTCCAAAAACAAACAGTGCCCTCACCTACCTTTCTAAGTCCTGTCTCACTTTCCCAGGAGATTTTTTTCCTCCCTCTCTTCTTCATTCACTCAATTTATTGAGCACCTACTATGCTAACAGCAATGACAGAGTCATGAGCAAAGGAAAAACATCACTGTCTTCTAGGAGCTCAAAGTCTGGTGGAGGAAACAGATGCCAAGTAAATACAGAATTAAAAACTATGATTGGACTGATCTATGGAGAATGGAATGAAGGAGCCCAAAAGTGGAGACAGGAAGGGTAGTCAGGAAGCTACTATAGTTGAGGTACGAGATCATTGTGATTTGGACAAGGACAGAGGCAAGAAAAAGCCAAAATCTTGAGTCAACTGGATTCGCTGACAGATGGAATAGGGGATCTTAATAAAAAAGAAATCAGTCTATGACTTCAGCATAAGTAACTATATGGGTTTACACTAATAGTAGCAATTGATTATGACTCCCTGGATCTATGCCACTTGGTATGAGGTTGCTCTATCACTCTATGTGTGACTATATGACTTGCTTAGGTCAATGGGACAACCACAAACTTATTACAAGCAGTAGCTTGAAAAAAGTGCTTGTGTACTGCTACTTGTCTCTTGGAATAAGTCTGGACTAGGCAGCTAGAGAGCTAAGTAGGGAGGGGCCATCTGAAATAATCTTAAACCAGTTACAGCAGAGAATCCCTAAACCTATGAGGAAGTCCAACCAAGATGAGCAGAGAGATACCTAGCAGACCCATAACAGGACAGAAATATACAAATGAGCCCAAGCCAAGCCTAGAACCACCTACCTAGCCCGTTGACCTGTGAGCAAAAATAACTGCTTATTTTTTGAGCCACTGAGTTTTGGGGTGATTTTTTAAATGCATGAACTAACATGGTGGTACCATTTACTGATATGCGGTGGGAGAGGAAATGGAAAAGAAATGGAGTGAAAAGAAAAACCAAGCTCATTTTTTTTCTTACCCAGGTCAACTCTTATGTCCCCTTCAAAGCTCAACTTAGATACCCACTGCTCCAGGAAGCTTTCCCAGGCTGATTTGGAATGATAAGTACAACCACTATGTTTTGTACATATCCCATTGCCTTACCACACTGTTTCATAAGTAACTGTTTATTTTTCTTCCCAACTAGCCAATTGCACCTTATCTTATGTTACTGACTCTCTTACCCATCTTGATATTTGCATGTAACATACAACGGGCTTCCAATAGATTTTATAAATGAACTAAACACTTACTACTTACTTGATACTATGAAACTATTAATTAACTAGCATTTTTCAAAGTGTGATCCCCTGACAACATGCATTAGAAGCACCTGGGGATGTTATTAATAAAAATGCAACTCTCTGGGCTCTTTATCACTAGTGAAAATGCCACTTTACCTTCTTTTAAAAAAAGGTTGAATATTCTGGCCAACTACAGAAAAACAAAACAAGCAAAGTACGGGTAAGAAAATCAACTTGTCCTCAAAATTGTCTAGAGACGTTCTCTACAATAAGACAGTCCTTAGTCTGAGTAACTGAAAATGCTCTGAACTGCAATGGAGTTTCTCTTTTAAGAAATAGGTCTCGGCCAGAGGAAACAGGAGCTGGGGGTCCTCCAAGAAGGTGTGGCTTCTCAAAGCACACGTTCACAGAGAATGCTCCCGGGTGGGAAGCAAGTTCGGAGCTTTCTCCACAGCACGGACCAAGACAGGGATGGACAGGCGGCCTCAGCCCAAGGAGCACCGTTGAGTCGGACCTAGGAATCCAGGGGGCCGAGCCGAGAGTGCAGGCCCGTGGTCCCACTACAAAAGACCGTCGAGAAGGTGGCTCCCACGGAGTTCCGCGATGGGCGTCCTTCTCCAGAAACCGCCACCCTGGGTCCACCCCAGTCCGACGGGTCCGTAAGGAAGGCCCCGATCGCCTTGCCTGCCGGAATCAGAAAGAAAGAAAATGCGGGAAGGGTCTGGCCCTTTGCAGCCGAAAGGGGTAAGAAAGAGTGCAAGGAGGCACCGCCGCTTCCCACCTGCATCAAGCTCCAGCTGGTAAGAGGGCAGCGGCTCGAGAGAGAGTTTGTAACCCTCGAATCGGGGATCCAACAGAGGTCTCTTCACCCGCAGGGAGCAATTAGCTGCCACCTCCATCGCCTCCCAGGATCCTGGCCTGAGAATTAATAAAGCTCTTGTTGAAAGGTCCGCGCTTCCCTAGCAGCAATGAGCCCAGGAGGCTGCGTGGGTCCCATCCCAGAAAACATTGTGCTGCAGGATGCCTGCTGGGAAATGTAGTCCCTGTGAGAAAGTTGACGTGCACGTTGGACCAGGTAGTTTTCAGGAGACGCACCGCCGGCGTGGCGGCAGGATTTGGACTCTCTTACCCAGAGGGCTGAGCGACCAGGAGGCGGCCCGCGCTGGTTAAATTCTCACTTTATAGGCAGGGTGGCGAGACCCCGCCCCGGAAATGCGTGATCTAGCTTTCTGTGTGCTTAGGCGCCCGAGCTACTGAGGGTCTAAGTCTGGGCAGCCGAAGAGTGTGGTAGGTAACCGTCGTCAGCGCAAGGGTCATTTCGTCGCTGGGAAGGGACGGCCCTCGCCCGCGGTGATGGTGGTGAGCTATGCCCGTGGTCCTCAGGGCCGGGACCCGGGCCCAGCCCAGGCTCCTTTCGATGTGCTGTCTTTCGTTAGCTTCCCCGACCCGCGCTCGCGGGCCTGTAGGGCTCTCCGACAGGGCGTGCTACCGGAGTTGGCCTGTAGCCAGTCCTCGCTTTGTTTTCTGGCTCCTCCCCTCCCGCCTCTCCTGCTGTCTCCGCCCTGTTCTGTTTCCCTAAAGAATGTCTGAACTGGGAGGGATCCCCTAGCGCCCTTGTTTTACCCGTGAGAAAACTGAGGTCTTTAAGAATCGACTTGTCCAAGGTCACTACCGGTATTTTAAGGGCCAAGGCGAGATTAAGTTCAGTATTCTAGGACTGATACTTTCTGTACCTTAGAATTATTTTGAAAATGTTAGCCTCCGAATACAAAAGCACACATTTTCTAGTCCTTTCTCAGCCTGTCCTTTTTCCTGTTCCACTCCAAAGGAAAAAAAAATCAACTCTGAAAACTCTCCGCCAGTCTTTGAGTTTTCATGCACGCCAGAAAGGAGACGACAAAAGTAATGTTAGCTTGTTCCAAGTTGTACAACCTAACCTTCCTCTTCTTTCTACGCAATTTTGGTTTTGATTTTCCTTACTAAGAATTGAGAATTTGCCAAGTTAGGAATCAGTTTGGGATCCGTGTTCCCCTTATCCCACCAGCAAGCTTTGATAAAGAGCAAACACAAATATACTTAACAGCTGGTTTGGTAGTTGTGATTCTGAACACATCCTAGTGAAAAGTAAAGCACCTAGAACCTTACCTGGAAATTTCAGTTTTCACCAACAGTGCTTAATCTTTTTGTTTATATTTAGTTTAAATATGGCTTCCCCAAAATTTCTAACGCAGTTAAGGTACAGAAATGATTAGCAGTCAGTTATGATGTGATGTGAAAGTTTGGGGGGAGAGGTCTGCAGTCAAAACACCTTCCTTGACTTTCTAGCTCAGTGCCTCAGTTTCCTCATCTGTAAAATACAAATTATGTTAATAATACTTAAATAAAATAATACATTCTGGGAGTTAAATGAAATAAAAACAATGTGTTAGCCCAGTACCAGGCACATAAGTGTTTAATAAGTGTTACAAAATTACTATTTAAAGACTCGTTTTAATAAAGGGCGTATGAGGGATGAAAATTGAGTTCATCAGTACGACTTCTTGGGATGCAGTAAATATTAAGAGTAATGACATTGTTAACACATTGTTGAAATTTACCACCCCTTTAGTGGGTAGACTGTTACACGTGTTGAGATGCTTGCCTAGAGGATTTAGAAGAAATGCTTCGTAAGTGCTTTATATCTGAAAATACATGTTGATATTCAGGTTAGCAAGATGAACAAAGATGCGCAGATGAGAGCAGCGATTAACCAAAAGTTGATAGAAACTGGAGAAAGAGAACGGTAAGTAATAGACGGTGTTAATACATTATACTTAACAGCTTTAAATTATAGTCACATTATATGTAAGAATCTAAGTATGAAGGAACAAAACTGGTGTCGGTAGAAAGAATTACAGAAAATAGAGATTGTCAAAAGCTTCAGTTGCTAACGTCTATAAACAATAGTTAGGTCTGTTCAGTATTGCAAGACTTAGAGGGAAGTGGGAGATGGAGAAAGATGAACGAGAGATGATTCCGTATAATAAGAAAAAATTCTCAAATAACTACAGTTGTAGACATAATGTCACCCAATTTTTAACAGGGAGACAGCGTAATAGAACCGGTTTCAGTTGCCAAGCTCTCTTAACCTCAGAGTAACCTACATTATTCCCACTCTCTGAAACATTCCTCTTTTTTTCCCTTAGCTTTTTCTACTTCTAGCTTGTCTTTCTTGTGTTAATTTGAATACTTCTAGGTATCTGGTAACTCCCAAATGCCTTGTTCTACCCTAGCATTTAATCACATTGTGTTGTGACCACCTACTCTGCTAATTTGTGTTTTTCAACGTAATCTAAGTTACTTGACAGCAGAAATACCATTGTATGCCCAGTATCACACTAAGCTCAAAATTGACCATGTAAATATTTGAAAAATGAATAGGAAAGAAAGCTTGAAAGTGCAAAGGAGAGGCTGAGGAATCAAGAAAGTCTTCCAGAAGCAGGGTAATAATTGTATGAGAGAAATAAATATAAGGAACAGGACGTGGCTTCCCACTCCACCTGGGGGGTAACTGTTCAGTTAAGGGGGTAACAGAGCAGTGAAAGAGCTACTGTGGCTGGGGGAGGATTAGCATTTCCCCAAGCCGGTACATAGATAAGACAATCTAGGCAGACAGAGTAGAATGTGCAGATTCATGGAGCTTCGCTGCAGCACGGTGATGTCCTGAGGAAGTGCGGAATTAAATAAAGCTAAAGGGTAAAGCTGTGTGGCTGGGCCAGTGCGCGGTAGGAGTAGATTTTGGGAAAGTCAGAAGTTTTTTAATTGAAAATGTTAGAAACAACTCAGAAACAGGCTTAGCCAAAGGAAATATACAAGCTCACCAGCCAAAAAGTCTAGAGCTTGAAATTGCTTCAGGCACCACTGGGTCCAGGCACTCAAAAATTATCATCAAGAATATGTCTTTCTTTTCCTCCCTCAGCTCTCCTCTGTTGGTTTTATTCTCAGACAGGCCCTACCCACCGAGATGTGTAGTTCAAAATGTATATCCCTCTGCCTCCCACCGCCTTCCTCCTAGTAGTTTCAGTAAAGACCTAGTTTGATTTCCGTCTTACTTAGTAGTCATAGGCCAGTAATGATCACCCCTGCCTGCCTAGGCCACATTTCCATCACTAGAACCCTTCCCAAATTTCTTACAGTGAGAGCGGTGGAGGTTCGTCAAGAAAGGGGGGCAGGAAATTGGGTGGTGAGTTTGCAAAAACATCTGTTGTTGGTTTTATCTTTGGGTGGTGGGAATCATTAAAAGATGATTAAAAGGGGACTGACTAGATCACATTTGCACGCTAGGAATGGCTATTGTGGCAGTGTAGGGGACAGACTGGAAGCATTAGAGAGACAGTTTAGAAGATTATATTGGGTTAAAAATGAAAAATAGTAAAATGGAAAGGAGTACTTATTTTTTTTTTAAGATTTTATTTTTATTTATTTTTAGAGAGAGGGGAAGGGAGGGAGAAAGAGAGGGAGAGAAACATCAATGTGTGGTTGCCTCTCACATGGCCCTCACGGGGACCTGGCCTGCAACCCAGGCATGTGCTCTGACTGGGAATTGAATCGGGACCCTTTGGTTCGCAGCCCACGCTCAATCCACTGAGCTACTCCAGCCAGGGCGTATTTTTTTGTTTTTTTAAGTCAAATCAGAAATGAGGAAGAAGGTGGAAACTGGAAAGGTATCTTGGGTAGCAGAGAGGATGGTATTGCCAGTAACGAGTATAGATTACATGTATTTTAAATTTGTTTCTGTTTTCATTTATGCAGCTTAGTTACTGAGTTTCTACCATATGCCGGGTCCTGTTAAGGTGCTGAAGTTATAGTAGTGAGCAAAATGAAGTTTGTCTGTTCCTGGAGCTTACATTTTCTAATGGGAGGAAACAGAAAGTAAATGTCAGGTAGAGCTGAGTGCTGAAGGGAAAACAAAGCAGAGAATAACGGGGTATATGTTATTTTGTATAGGAAAAAAACAAGGTTTCATTGATAAGAAATTAGAAGGATATAAGGGAGTTGAGAGTCTCCAAGAGCCGTCGCCTCAGAAAGGAGAGTTGGGCATTCTGAGGAGCACAGGGAGACTAAAGAGACTGAATACATCGGGAGAGGGAAAGAAGAGCTAAAGTCAGGGCGCAGCTGCGGGGAGAGCAGACCGTGGAGGGTCGTTCAGGCTGTAGTAAGACTTGAAGTTTATTCTGAGTAAATTGGGAGGCCACTGGAGAGTTTTGAGCAGCGGGAGGAGAATGGAAGAGTACAAGGGGAAAAAGCAAGGGCACAGGTTAGGAGGCTTTGGTGACAATCCAGTCAAGACGAGGTTGTAGTTGGTACAGGGCAGTGATGGCAAGAGATGAGGAAAAACACCTGGATTGCAGGTACATATTTTAAACCTGGAACCGATAGTCTTTGCTCGTGGATCACATGCATAGTGTTAAACAAAGCTGCAGTGATGGACGCTGCCAGGGTTTCTAGCTTGAGGAACTGGAAGAATGGAAACAGGTTAAGGTGGGGGAGAGGCATGACTTGGATTTGGGCCCTGTATGATTGAAAGACCTGATTAAATATTGAGACGAAAATGTCACACAGTGGAGGTATAGGAATATTGGAAGGGAAGAGATTTGGTTTGGAATGTGACATGGTTAAGCTGAGAAATGAGATGGTTTAGGTTGAAGATTTAGGATTTATAAGAGTAAGTATGGCAGAAGAATAAGAAAGTGCTGATAAGAAAATATTTTATTACATCCATGTTGCAATATACATTTTTCAAACCAGTAGGAAACAAGAAAACCCTGTCAACTAAATTATGATAGGTGTGCCAATTACTGAATTGTTAAAATGGGAGAAAAAGTTTTAGATTTAATGAAATACATAGTTGACGTATAATTTAGAAGGTTAATGGAAAAAGGGAGGGGAAGTCTTGGAGGTTAGAGAGAAAAATAAAGAGGAAGTTAGAGAGCTGAAGGATAAGAATTTGTGGTCCAAGAAGGAATTTTGGAGTTGGAGGATTTCAGAGGTGCAGCTGCTCCAAGCTCAGCTAAAGCCTCCAGAAGCTGTCCAGACCCACCGCACTCCTGTTGGTGGGGAGAAGTAGCCGTAATGGAAGAAGGCCAGCTTAGACTTTCTTGAGACGTATTTTGCCCCCATCCACTGATTTTTCTTTTTTTAACTGATGATGAAAATGAGGCCCAGAGTTTAAATGACTCTCATAGGATCAAAGAACTATTTAAATAAACTATTTCGTGATAGAACCAAGATTAGGCCGTGGTTAAAGTTTGTGACTAGAAGACAGGGAATTTATCATTGAAGAGTTGAACCTTTGATTCCTATCTGAGATACTGTACATTGTTGTAGTGTAATTCGAAAACACTTCTTTTTCAACAGCCTCAAAGAGTTGCTGAGAGCTAAATTAATTGAATGCGGCTGGAAGGATCAGTTGAAGGCGCACTGTAAAGGTAATCAGTTTCATTTAGAAGATACGCTGATTCCGTTCTCAACTGTGTTGGTTTGGGGTTCACTAGAAGAATTACAGTCGGTATTTTAAAGGTATATTAAGTAGTCGGACATAATATTAAACAAATGGAAAATCGACTCTTGTAGCAATGATTTTCTCCTTTTTGTGATGATATTTAGACCTAATTGCTAAATTTTTAGGAATTTTCTTGTGTTTCTCAAATGTAGAATCCCACTTCAGAGTGAAATCCCATTTGTTTCAGAGTGAAATCCCACTTATTTCAAAGTGAAACATTACTTATTCCTAGTATGTTTTATTTTGAAAAATTCATTTTAAAAGCTCTCAGAGAATTATACTTTTTTTTAATGTAGAATGAGAACTTGATAAATTGTTTAATGTTGAGTGTGGAGTACATATGTTACTAAGACAGGCCTCCTTACTGGCTCAGCTTTTATTATAATAGCATTTTGTTTATTTTTAATGATTTCGAATTGTATTGTGATGGTTTTTACAAGCAATAATAGCAACTATTTATAACATTAACCCTAAGAAGGCAACAAGACAGACTAGTGAAAACAGACGTTGAGGTCATACAGATCTTCACTGGTAAAGTTTACTCTCGTCGCTGGTAGAGCTGTTTCATCTCATGTTTTGATGAGTTGTTTAGTCTTCATGCCTCAGTTGCCTCGCCTGTGAAGTGGGGAAAATGCCCAGCCCACTAGATAATTGTAAATACTAAATGATGCAAAGCATCCAGCACGTAATAGGGTTCAATAAATATTAACTCCTTTCCGTCCTCTATTTCCTTTGGTGCAGTCTAAGGAAAAGAAAGGAACAAAGAGCTCTATAATTTTGGGCTGTGAAGTTATAAGTTGGACACAAATAAGAGCTTTTTTACTCTCCATACATTTAAGAGCTAATATGGTTATAGTGAAATAAGATCTGTGCAGTTTCCAGCACTTTACAAATGTTAGGTTTGACCTTACAGTTCAGATTCATTCTGTGATGTATTTGTTAAGTTACAGGTTATTTAGACGGGAGAAGAAAAGGCTTTTATGGTTTTATCTGGTGAATACTTAATATGTTTAAAGTTGAACTAAATATTCATTAATAAAGACGTGTCCTCTTTTTTTTTTAAGACCAATTTGCACTCTAAAAACATGATCTTAATCCTTCCTCTATGAAAATCTTTCTTACAGATAATGATTTTAAATGATATGATTTGTTTTTTACTTTTGCATAAGAGGTAATTAAAGAAAAAGGACTAGAACACGTTACTGTTGATGACTTGGTGGCTGAAATCACACCAAAAGGCAGAGGTAAGGAATGCAAATTGTCTGAAAGGAAACATGTGCTCCAGACACGATTTTTTTTTTTTCTCTTGCCAGTTCAGCTTCTCTTACTTTCTGCAAGGAAAAACCGCCTTTCCAGCACCATTAGGGTACTTGGTATTTCCTCATTGGGGGAAATTACAAATGCCTGCCTACCTCTCTAACACTATTTTGAGTAACAGATGAGATAAGAGTTGTAAAATGTTTTTGCACTCTAAAACTGTACAAATGAGTTGATACAGTTGTTAAGACAGATAATTTTTTAAATATGGGATCTTGTAGGGGCAGATATTACCTGAAGCTAAGATTTATGAACTTTGTTAGATATGGCCCGACTTCACATAAATATTTAATAATTCAAAATTTTACTCTTGTCCCTGAGTCACTGTTCTATCTCTTTGCTTATTAAAAATAAACAAAGCTCTGTCTTCTTGAATGTCTAATCAAGAGTTTGGTAGCACCGTAACCTCATGTTCAGGGAAACCCACAGTTAAGATTCACACTACAGCCACTTTCACGTCTCCCTTTAATGCCTTGCTTACAGAGAGCAGCGGAAAGAAAGGAAATGCATTAACATCAATCCTGTATAATACTATCAGGAACTACATTCTGTCATTATCTCAGATGGAGCTACATTTTTTTTTTCCATTTTTAATTTAATATTCTGAATAGGTAATATAGTCACGTGGTTCAAATTAAAAAAAATAATATGAGAAATATAATCACAGTTGTGGCTTTTGCATCTTTGCTGAGTCAGAGTATGTGCATTTATTTCTGTAAAATATTGCTAAAATTACCTTTCCCAAGAGCTACCAATTTACACTCCCAACAGCTAATATCAGAGTGCCATTTTTTCCTTTAGAATTGCCAACAGTATATTACTGACCTTTGGATTTTAGCCAGTCAGATTGGTAAAATATGTTATCTGAATGTGGTTTTAATTTTCATTTCTATTGTAAGGTTTACTCTTACGTTCAAGAACTATGTGTTTCTTCTTTATCTGCTCATTTTTCTATTAGCCTGCTGATTTCTTATCAAATTGAAGAAATTATGGAGTAGAGAGATTAGCCTGCTTTCTGTAAAGTGTTTTCCCAGTTTTGTCTTTTGCCTTTGTTTACAGTGATTGTGACCAAGTTTATTAATTTGATGTTGCATTTAAATTAAATTTATCAATCTGTTACAACATCTGTGTTAAAAAAGGCCTTTTTCACTCCTAGTTTAAAGAATTTTTCCACGTTTTCCTCTCTGTGCAGTGTATTTCAGTATTTGATAATTCATTCAAATAGAGAATAGCAAATATACTTTATTTTTCAACTGCTTACCTATTTTTTAACTATAGCATGAGGGTTGTTTATGAAATAAAGTATAAATTATGAATTGGTCATTCTCAATAAAATATCAAATCTCAAATTGACATGTATTATTTGGAATCTTCTTACTCTTACATGTTTATTTTTATATTTCAGCCCTGGTACCTGACAGTGTAAAGAAGGAGCTTCTACAAAGAATAAGAACATTCCTTGCTCAGCATGCCAGCCTTTAAGATTGAATTAGATTGTGTTGTTTTGTGGTCTTATTTCTGAAAGTAAAACTTGCCATAAATTAGGAATCGCTTTCCCAAAATAAAATCCTTTTTTGTATGATGGTATACAGTTTTCGGTAATGATGTATACATTGTATTGATTTTTTTCCCTAAATGTGTTATTTTAATAAATATCTCATGAATGAGTTTGAAGTTTCCTTGGATCTTGGAATAAATGGGACTTTTCAACAACCCACCAGATTTATTAGAGAAAAAGGCAGCAAGTTATACGGTTTACTTACTAAGTATGTGCATATTTCTGTGCTGACAGCGGAGGAGAAGGAAGCAGCCTCTTCTGATTGTCTAGGTGTGTGTTTCTCTTCGGTCCCTATGATATTTTATAATACATGCCCCGTCTTGTACTGCAGTTGTTTTATTTCTGATTTGTTACAAACTCAGAGTTAGGACTGGGTCTTTACTCATCTTTATGTGCCTGCCTTATTCCTCAAAGAATTTACCATCCTATTGGAAGACAGAACATTTGCAAACTGGCTCCATACCAAGCTCCTCTCACATATCTACTCATCTGAACTTTGAAAGCAGAAAGTCTAACTCACATCCCCACATACTAAGGTCAAGAAAGAATGGAAAATAATCTCCACCCGTAGCTTTACTCTGACATCAAGAATGCCAAATCCAATGGACTCTTGTCTTTACCTAACGTGACCGCTGCTGGGAACTGAGAACATTGACCGCCTGCCGCTGGAACTTCCCTCCCAGTCCTCCCACTGGAGTTCCTTCTGTGTCTTGTGGAGTACCTCTGCTGTGTGGGACTTGAAGGAATGGTGTTTCTTAGGGCTTGCTCCGGGGCCCTCTGCCAGACTAATGATATGCTTTTCCTGGGAGAATCCCAGGAGGTGGGTCGGACCATGACTTCAAATGCTAGCAGGTTAATAAATGCATTTGCATCACCAAACCAGACTTCAGCCCAGCCTCCGTACCCATAGACCCATCTGTGGATCAGCTCCCTTGGATGTTCTGTGAACACTCAGACTGACCACACCTAGGATAGTGACTTTTTTCCCCTCCAGTAACTGTCCCTACTGTATTCCTTGACAATGTGAGCAGAACCTCCCAGCCATACCTACTACCTGAGGAGTTTGTTAAAATAGTGATCCAGAAGGTAAGAGGTGTCGCACAAGATTGTGTATTCCTGACAAACTCCCAGCCAAGGCTTCTGCTGGTGACGGAAGACCACTTTGAGTACAGCAAGGTTGTCGGTTGTCCACTGCCTGCCCTCTGAAGTGCCTTAGTTCAAGCCCAGTGAGTGCAGTTGGCACCTAAAGTTCCTTGCTCTGGTTGCTTCATGCATCCTCTAGTATGTCTTCCACACTTGCCTAAGTGACCTTATAAAATTCATCTTCCATTCTTGAAACTACTCAGTGGCTCCTGGTCTGCAGAGTAAAATTAGAGCCATAGCACCCAAGCCCTCTTGATCTGACATTTACTTCGAGTTCCCAAAAGTACCAAGTTGTTTTATCCGACTCGTACTTGGCTTTCAAAATTCTGCCTGAGTTATGTTTTTTTTTTTTTTTTAATGTATTGGTTTTAGAGAGGTAGGAAGAGAGAGAGACATGGGTTTGTTGTCCCACTTATTTATGCGTTCATTGGTTGATTCTTGTATGTGCCCTGACTGGGGATTGAACCTGCAGCCTTGGCATACTGCCTGAGTTATTAAAACATTCTGACATTTCTATTTGATTTAAATTTTCCACTGCTGTTTTTCTATAGAAAGCACTTGTGCATAATTTCCCTTCAACACAATAGTTCTAGAACTTTGCATGCATTTCCTGGAGGAGAGGGAACATAATTTTTTTTTTTTTTTTTGCTCTGTATGATACTTATTTGTGGGTGAATGGACAAAATAATAAATGAATGAACATTATAGAAGCCCAAAAAAGGTGAAAATACAGTTGGTTTGAGGTAAAGGCTTCACATTAATTTGTGGTTCATGTTCCAGAAATTTTACTTGGTGATGAATTTACATTTTAAGTGTAGTCTTGAAACAAACTGACCTAAATTATGTAAAATGTTGAACCTAAGATACACAATCACAAAACCTGCCCCCCCCCAATTTTTTGTTTCATCTCATAAAGCGATAAGTTAAATGGTAGTTATATTCTTGATTCTGCTACCCATTATAAAAAAAATTGTAGGAAATGTTAAATAACTGGTGGTTTTTATTTCATAGTACTTTATATAAAAGCAAAACAAAAATTGCTCATAGAGATAATAGTTTAGAACAAAATATAAGAAAGGGAAAAAGTTATGAAAATAGTTTGAGATGGAACAAAAAATAATTGAGTTGAACATAATAGCAATTAAAATACTAAAGAGCATAGCTTTAAAACGATAGTGCCAAGAAATCCCCCATCATCTCTAGGGTATTTTTTTTTTTTTTTTACATCTTCAAAACGTCTTGTAGTTTGCATCTAGAACTATTGCTCTCTTTCCAATAAACCAACTTTGTAAACCTCTTGACTCACATCATTGATTTATGTTAACCAGGAATACATTCTTTAAAAATCTTGCACCCTTTCACGTTCAGTGTTGGAAATACAATGAGGTGGTTGTTACATGACTGCATTGGATGCGTAAAATACTGATTAGGGTTAGTGTAAGCTTTTCTTGTATAGGGTTAAAGAAGACCCAACTAAATTATTTAAGTAATCACTTTGCTTTGGCATACATCTGTATCATTTAGTTGAGCGGTGCCAAGCTGGGGCCCGCTGATGCAGGGGACTGGTAATTGGATATGGGATGTTTCATAACTCGATAACAGTCTCCATCGAACTCAAGAGAATTGTGACAGCTGCTCAGTAGCTGATGTTGGAAACGATCCAATGTGCACATTTGTTTTTTAACCCTTCTTGTAAATTGCCATCTCGGGTTACTCGGCGACTTCATAAAACCCTTCATATTTACCATTTGAAACCACACAAAGTCATTGGATGAATCCACCAAGAAAACTAACAGGTACAATCAAACAGTTTGAGTTCTACTCTCATCTACGACACTGAATTATCAGGTAAGGCTGCCTCTTCTGCCTCAGTTTTCTCATCTGCATAATAGATCTGATAATGCTGAACTGGCAAGAATTCATTTAAAAACTAAATACTATTAATAGGGTAATCATAAAAAGCAATATGGATTAATTTTGCTACTAGGAAAAACCCTAGAGATATGTATTTACTATGTGTTTTCTAGATTTACACAGACATAAATTACACTTATGTGGAAAATAGCTGCTTTTATTTTGGGGGAATTTCTAGATAACATTAATTACCATAAGAATTACTACAAATATAAAGATTACCAACATTATTTGATTGGAATGGAATAAATACTACTATTATGGAATTTAGCAGGGAGGATTGAAAGTCATTTTCACCCACATTTTACACAGTTCATGTCACAGAGGAGTTTATCTTTTGATCTTATTTATCTTTTTGATACATTTGCCTTTGATCCTAAGTGAATAATGGAGTTAATTCTTGGTACATTCTTTTGAATGAATGAATAAAGAAATGAGACTAGGGAAAGAAATTGGGCGTGTGCATATTTGTTCCAGACTTCAAATTACATTTGGTTATTCTGCTTTTCAGCCACCAGAGGGCACTTGAAGCCTGTGTTTTGGTCCTCTCTGGGGCTCTGTGCTTGCGGTGTGTTCTCTTCACAGGCCCAAGTCCCGCTAAGGCCAGGCAGCGTTTTCACGGTGTAAGGGTTATTGAATTAAAATGTAATTGTGAAGGCCTTAGACTGTGTTGCTGTTACAAATTAAGATGAAGCTACAGTGAGATGCAGATATTATTGGGACCATTTTTAGAAACCAATTCACTAATGCAAGAAACAAGTTAATTTAAATCGAGTACACTGTACACCATGACTAAAATATTTCTACGTCAGTTACTTTATCAAAAAATAGCAGAGTAAATGCTTAATAAAAAGTGAAAGACAAAATTTCCAGTGTCTGTAATGCTGCTCTTTTATAGAAGACCCTTTTAAAGGCATGATATTCATATATTCCTTTTTCATGCTCTGTCACTTTGTTTCTTTGAGGAAATATGGAGAATTATATAGAGCTAAAACCATGTGGACATTCGATGAAGGTTAGGTTATCATGACAATGGTGAAGAAAGGCAATAAATGGAAGTAGACAGAACCTCTACTCATGGTATAATGTTGCTCGTAAAAGACTTGTAAGCACGAGAGCAGGTGCCAGTATTTACCACGTCCATAAAGTGCTTTGGCTTGGTGCCTGGGATCACCTCCAGAAGGATTACTTCCAGAAGTAAGAGAAGATAAATGGCTTTCAATTACTGTATACATTCTCATTCCAAAAGTACTTGTGGAGGGCACTCCTTTGAAAATTTATTCTTCCTAGACAGCCGCTTACATCGGCTTCAGCAGGGTAAGAGGCACGAAGCAGAGTAACTGAAAGAGAGAGGTCCCTTAAACCACAGCCTGTGTGCTGCATGGGTGATTTAGGTAGCAATATGCATCGTGTACTTTGGGGAGCATTCAGTTTGGCTAAAATAATTTGTGAGCGAGTGCTCTAGTTGTCTTCATTAAGTCACACGTTCAGTGACCGTTGCCTATTGCCCATGCAACTCCTATCTGCTGCGGATGCCGGGAGGATAATAAAGTATGAGAATTACGGACACTCCTCTTAGGGGTTGTGGCATGAAGTCAAAATTACGGTCAAGGACTTTATAAGCCCATATATATGGTGTGCTTTTCTCCCAGCAGTGGTCCTCATAAAATAGTATGGTGTGTGGGACCTAGCTCCCACATTTTACCCCATCCATTGGGCTTTCCGCAGACACAGCTCCTGAAAAAGCATAGATGTATCCCCGGACCAGCTGCATTTCCTGTGTTTCTTACACAGTTCCCCCCTTTGTAGAGACTGTAGAGACCTCCAGTCTACTACCGACCCCTTTTCATGATCTGTTCCTCCCTCTCCTCAAGTTCTTGCCTCCCTCCTTACCCCTTTAGATTTGATGGTTTACCATCAGAACTCCCTTACAATTACCCTCAACTTGTCTCCCCCTCCCCCAGCAACATCCAGTCCAGTTTAAACCTCGCTACCCTGAGGGCTACTCTCTGCACGCACTGGTTCGCCTGAACTTTGTCAAGGAAAATTATACAACCCTTCTGATGAGTCCCATTCTAAAATAACAACTGCAACATTCTGGGAAAAAGTTTCCATGAACTTATCAAAATGTTATTGTCACAAAAGACTGAAAACAAAAAGAAAGAGAAAAAAGGCTTAGGTCGAGAACTGTCTAGGTTGAAAAAGAATAAAGAGACAGTGATGAAAGCAAAGCGTCGTCCTTGATCAATGCACAAAACACAGCCCTTGAGAACATTATTGAGACAATCAGAAAATTTTAATCGTGGACTATGTGGCATAAAGCCAAAGTTATGGTCAAGGACTTTATAAGTCCTCATATAGGACTTCCTTTATACATCCTTAAAACTATTATCAGTGTTTTAAATTTCCTGAGTGGCGTGTTTGTACTGGAGGAGAAAGACCTTGTTCCATGTTGAAGTACTGTCGGTGGAGGGTCACATTGTAACTAACTCTTAAGTGGTTCAGCACCAAAGAGTGCGCAGCCTAAGCATGGAGAGAAAGGGGGGAAACGTCGGCTAAGGGAAGGGTGTGGAGATGCTTATTGCAAACAGATCTAACATTTTTCAGATTTAAAGGAAGCGATGGTCACAAGTCTCAGATGCACACTTTTCACTGGCCAAGACTTCTGCCACATTTTTCTAGTTTACACACTTCCTCACCCCGCCTAAATGCCTGTGTCACACTACTCCCCTGCACCGACGCCCCTTCTCCGTGCTTCATCGAGGACCCGCAGCGATCAGACGGAAAGGCCCCAGCATCGCAACATGAAGCCCTCCTGATCTGGATCCGGACTGTGAGTCTTTCCTCCGCTAGGGCTCTGGGCGGGTCCCGGTGCCTCCCGCTTTCCCGGTGATTTCCCCCTGCGGTCGTGCCTCTCACTCTTCCATCGGGAGTTTCCCCTCCACTGATTCAGCCCTAACCGTCGTTTGTCCCGGTATCTCCCAGCTGTTACAAAAACCAGGCCTTGATTACAGAGCTGCGGAGAGAGGAACAGCCCCGGTTCTCTTCAAAGCCAGGAAGCTCCTCAGGTCAAGATCAAGAGAAATGACGACCTTAATCAACCTCTTGGTAGCGCTGGTAACAACGGACCGCGCTCCGTCCTCGGACGTGGTCTTCTCTTGATTTGCATTCTACGAGGCTGTCCTACCGCCCCCTGCTGGCCCTCCAGCTTTGCAGTTCCTCAGCTCCCAAGCGCGTGACACTGTCTCTTCACTCCGCATCAGAGGTTCTATTCTGAACGGTCTGTGTGTGCTTGGGCAGTCGGGGGAAAACTATAAATTCTTTCTCAGAATAGCATATTTAAATGCACACAATAAAATTCTTAGAATTACACGGGAATCTACGTTAAAATATAATTATAAAAATTATTCAAAATGAATGCATAGTATTCATCTTTGCTAACACCAAAATAAGGCAGTGCATTTCAAATATAGGTAAGTTTCAAATCCTATCTTATTATTGAAAAATGATGTTATTTTAAAGTTATTTCTAAACTTGCACAACAACATTAAATTGTAGGGTGGTGTTCGACAGGGCAACATATTTCATATATATGATATGTTGGAAATTCCATGAATTTCAAATGTTTATTTTAATGGTTATAACTAATGAAAAACTTCATTAGTTAAGATATATAAAAGGATAACCCATTTTTATTCAAAATGTCCCAAAGTTGGAATATCTTTTCTTTCAGAAAAATTAAAGCAACTGCCTTAATTCAAATAAGCACTTACGCCTCGTTCTCTGGGAAAGGCAGTAAACCACTGATCAAGGTGTACTTCATATTCCTGTCCTCTTTCTTGACAATTGTTTGAATGCAACAATTCAGAGGAATTATCAGAGGATAGTGGTGATACATTTTGTGGCTGTTGGCAAAACTTCTTCCAGGATTGTAAAAACTGTCTTAATTCCTGTAGCATGTATGTGTGAAAAACAGACAAAAGAAGTACAATATCATGAGGTGTTTCCTTTTCCATTAAGGTAGTAATACTGGATATATTACTAAGTCATGTAAGGAGTATAATGCTTTTTTTCCAATTAAAGTTTTATTTGGAAAAAAAATTTTTTTTTAAAGACAGAGCAATAGAACAACTTTTCAGCATTTCCAGTATGTCCACAACTTTGGTAGTTTCCAAAAGAGACTCACCGAACAGGAATTCTTCCGGGCACATACCAAGGGGAATGTCAGGCTGCCAATTCCTCCCTGGCTTGTTTCAAATGTTAAGATACTTTGATAATTCTGTAATATATCAAATGTTGGACGTGAAAACCTTCATAAATTTATGTTGGTTCACAATCTGGGGAGTTCCCCGGGTAAAATCTGAGACTGACCCCCATACATGGAGGGCAAGAGAGACAGAAGAAAGAGGCAAACTGCTCCAGGTTGGTAAGTGGCAGGTCGAATAAACAAGGAAACTTACAAGAGGCTTGTGTTCAGTGATGGCAAGATGGACAGATTTCCACACCTATGTACCAGAATTTTAAAGGTTTATATAGAGGCCTTAACTGGGTTCAATCACATATTCAATGCAAAAACAAACAAACAAACAAACAAAAAACAACCCAGCAGCTGGGTGTTTCTCTGAAAATGCACGTTGGATCATGTCACGTGCCAGCTCAATACTCTACAGTAGGTTCGCATCTCCCTCAGAGTCACATCTGTGATCCTGTGTGATCTGTCCCACCTCCTGTCACATCTCTTCATATCTTCTACCACCTGCTTGGTCTCTCCACTCGGGCCACTCTGGCGCCCGTGCTCCTGACACACCAGCCATACTCCCTCCGCAGAATGCACTTCTCTCAGATGTACAAGTGGCTAAAGATTCGCTTCAGACCTTCGGGTCTTTACTCAAAGTCGTCTACATGACAACTTCCTGGTCATCCTATCTAAAACTTCATCACACTCAATACACACACACAGGCCTGTTGTAATCTTCCCTGCTTTACTTTTTTTCTTTCTAGCATGTACTACTTTCTGATATACCATATACAGTGTCCAGCACAAATAACACCTCTCTTTTATTACAAACTCATAAGCATGTCATTCTGTAACATAGCAATATCACACTCAAGCACACCGTATGACATTTTAGGTAAAATGTTCAAATTAAAACTATACATTCTTGCACCCATATTATTACCCTACCAACCACACTCCAGCAGGCATTACTTCTGCCGGGCCCTGTATTTTACTCATTCATCTTGTTTATTGTCTATCTCCACTAAGAATATAAGTTTCTCAAGGACAGAGGTTTTTTAAAAAATTGCTGTTGTATTCTTGATGCCTAGGACACTAAGTATTTGTTGAAGGCAAATTGTTGTCTTTTATGTACCTCATTTTGTTATCATCTCTCACAATTAGGTCTAGATCAAAATCAGGCTCCAAAACACAGCTCATTTTCTAAGATAAGTGGATTCCTTATTCCTTCTAGTTCTGAGAAAGTCCCAACTAACTCCTTATCACCTTCTTATTGCTTTTAAATCGAGGGATCAATAAGTCTAAATTCTGTCTCTTTTTCCACCATAAAGGCAGACAGGACCAGCTACATAATTGTGAGAGCCCACACAAACTGAGAATGGGGATCCCTCCTTCAAAAACTGTGAAGGATGTCAAGAAGGTGGCAGCACAGCACTGCACTAAGCGTGGGGTCCTTGGAGGCTGCACAGGTCGCAAGCCCACGATGCTGGTGGCCCAACAGGTAAGGCTTGTTAAGGCTAGACTTTTTTTAAACTTACAAAAGAAGCACGGGGTTTAGTGATCAGGATTCTCCTTTTATTTTTCCCCATGTCCATGTTCTGTGGAGTCTGACTTCTAAAGTTTTAAAGATTCCCAAGGTCAATACAATTTAAATCATTAGTTTTGTAAACTACATAACCACCTTTTAGGTTCCAAGTTGACCTTTTGGTTGTGTAAACATTCACCTAGTTATAATTATTTATTTTCACATTATCCCATATACTTCCGTTAATAATTCAAGATTGAAAATCTCACTGGTGTGATCTCTTTCAGGGAATTGAAATACTGTATAATTAAGCACTATTTAGAGAGAGATGCTCATTCATTCAACAAAGGCTGAGTGAAAATCTATATATGCAAATTATAGTTCTTGGCTCTGTAAGAAATTTAGGCATTATAAGAAAGGAAAGCAGGCTAATTTGCTGAAATACTAACTCCTTTGATGATAGCCAGATGATCTATTTGCTGAATGACCAATTTGCCAAATTAAATGACTGTAGTTTAACAAATATTTAGAAGTTTTCACAGGATTGTTTGATTTTGGTTACTGATAATGAAATATATTTAAAAATTATACACACATTTAAAATATCATCACACATTATATGTGCACATGCACCTATCATGTACATATGTACATTTGTGTGTATATGTATGTATTTATATGTGTGCACATATGTATACTTGTACATGCTTACATATAGTTAACTTGTTATTATTACACTAGTAGGTATAGAGGAAGTAAAGACATCTGGAAGGGACTACTATAAGGGACCACATGGTTAGTACAACTGAAATATTATAAATGTGAAATAGACACAATAGGAGCAACACATTGTATGGGAATGGGAAAAGTAGGTTTACAGTTGTAATACAAATAAATAATATTATAATTAATAAATAACAACACAAAAATAAACTCATACTCAGAAATGTAAACCTAATCTTGCCCACCCATGAATATTAAATACTATATGTTATTTGCTGGTTGATGTACTATCTAAAATTTTGGAAAAAGAATCTTAAAAATGTTAAAAGTTTGGCAAAGCAGAAATCAACATATAACGCTTCCTAGTCACTTTATTGATCTATCCAAAACTTAGAACAGTTTTCCTTTATGTTATAAACAATACAGATTTTTTTTTCTACAGAAAAGTCGGGCTATTTCAATGGCTCCTCACTAATAAACAGACTTGAGAATTCCATATGGAACAAGAGTTTTCACCTACTTCTGACTTCTTTTATAATGCTTTTGAATGATGTTTTCTGCTTTTTTAATAATAAGACATTTTAAATATTCTCTTTAGTATCATTTAACCTCCTCTTCATCTCCACTTTAGTTTATAAATTTAAAAGAATCTGAGAAAATCAGAATTTTGGAGTGGATTGCATTTTAAATTGCTTTTTAATGAAACCATCCAAAATTTAATTTAGGTTAACTTAATCTAACTTTAATTTGAAAGCATCAGAAAGGAATCAAAATTAGCCAAACAACTCCATATAAAAATTCCCACATGAAATTTTATTTTTGTTATTGATATTGAAATGTACACTTTGCACGTTTCCTAGCTATGTTTGTTGATACTGCTAAATTACTCTGGGTAAAGCTGCTAAGTGTTGCTATACAACATGACGGCCTGTACATTTAGTAAATTTGCAAATAATTAATTGACAAATTGGCATTCTACCAGCTGATCTCCTGCTGATTGGCCTGCTTTCAGATAGCAAAGGGAAAGAGTGAAGGAACCTGCAGGAATGCCAGTTTTCAGGAAGAGATGGAAGACAGAAACAGAAGCGAGAAGTGACTGGAGAGGCGGGAGGAAACCCACGACTGTTCGGAGGAATGGAATTTCAGGAAAGAAGGGACCAGCGTCCCGCGCTGCCGAGCTCTGGAAGGGAGGTTCGCGGTACCCTTACAGACCCTATTTTCAGTAGAATAGGGATGCTGGAAGTCAGTTTGCAAAAAGTTATCAGATGAATATAATTACCCAAGTCTAACAAAATTTCTTTCTTAACTCCAGTGAGCTAGATACACACTCCTAATGGTATTGATTAAAATGTAAGGACCTGATTTTATTTACTTTATGTTAGAGTTCTCTTGTCATTTCTTCTGTCTTCCCTCCCAACTAGACTTGTCAGATTTAGTGAATTAAAATACGGGATGCTGAGTTGACTTTGAACTTCAGATAAACAATGAATAATTTGTAGCATAAGTGTGTCCTAAGCATGCCAAGCCCTCACCGGAAGTCTGCGAATTGGGGACAGTGGAGAGGGTGAGAGCGGCGCCTGGAATCCTTGCTTCGGTCTTCAAGTCACACTGAAGTGTACGACCTTGGGCAACTTGACCTTCTGTGCCTTCATTTTTATCCCTGTAACAGCAACCTCAACAGTAATAGCAGATCGTCTTTTCGAGATTATTATGAGTTGAAGTCTCTAGAGCACCAGACATGGTGTTGGGACATCAATACATATTAGTATGATTGTCAGTTTAAGGGATGGCAGGGATTTTTTGAATGTGAACGAGGGGGGAGGGGATGTGTGAGGTTTGTATATTACGTGGACTTTTAGGCCCATCTGGGGTCATTAATAACCACAGCAGACAGGCCTTGAAAGTACGCAGGCCCAGAATTTAAAAAAAATTAAAAGAAAAGATAAGGCAAGGAAAGGGGGTCGGCGGAAGGCGGAACTGCCCGTTGATCTCTCTAGCCAAAAGGAGCGAGGCTCTTACCCCTGCGCGGGGACCGTCCTGGGATGCGGGCACCCAGGTCGGAGTGTGGACGTCCGACGAATGCGGGCCGGCGGGGAGGGCGCGCCTCTCCGGCGAAGGGGCGCCCATCTGCGCGCACACCCCGGAGCGCCGCCCGACCGCCGGGGGCGGGGCGGCCTCGCCTGCGCTCGTGGGGCGAGTCCGGCGCACCAGCGGGTGGCGGTCCCGGAGCGCAGGCGCGGGCGGCGGCTCCCAGCAGCGGCGGGCCGGACTCCGCGGAGCTCGAGCCGCGATGGGACACCTGTGGCTTTTGGAGACCTGGGGCTTCGTGGGGCTGCTCCTGTGCGCCGCGGACCCCCACACAGGTAACCCATTCGGGGAGCCAGGGAGGCACCCAGGAGAAGTCCTGTACACACTGTCCCTGCTCCTGGGGTCGCGCGCGGCAGAGGCGGGACAGCAGGCACCAGCCCTGGGCCAAAGGTGTGGGCGCCGCTGCTTGGTGAGCCTGGGAGCTAAGGACCTGGTAGGAGGACCTAAGGGAGACAGACCGAGGGAGAGGTTGCTGTTAATTCTTCAGTGCTGCTTGCCTGAGTTACGGAATCTCACCTCCTCTCCCCCAGGTGACTATTGAAATTTGACCTGGATGAGTGGTGGTGGAAGTCTAGGTGAGAGAGGCCACCAGGATCCTCCCTCTCGCTCCTCTTGGGTCCCTTTGTCCCTCTGATGGGAGGTTTCGCGACAAGACAGAAATGGGTCTTTGTGGCGGGTGTCAGTCACTCACAGGGCCAGCTGCCCTGTGCCTTCAAAGTAATACCCAGGAGAAGGCTGGGAAGAGACTGATAAGATAAGAAATTGGAGTTGTCCGTGGAGATAACGGGAGGGTGAACCTGAGATAGGTGAGGAGCAGCGCAGCCTTGGAGATAGGATCCAGCTGGAGTTTCCTGCTGGGGGCTGTGGGCTCCTGGAAGGTATGAAAGTGCCTGGAGCAGCAACGGCCTCGCAGACCTTGGCAAAGACAGGCCTGAAGTTCAGAGGCTCTGGGTCAGGGCGAGTCTTCTTCAGGTTGGCGGCTGTGGCCGTTATCAGAGAAATCCCCAGCTAAACTTTTCTCTGGCAGGGATGAACCATGCAGTCCTAATGCCTTTCAACTTTCTCAGCATTCAGTTTCAAACGATTGATGATTTCTGTGTTTTTTCTTTGCGCCCCCAACCCCTGCCCCACTGACATTTTTCCGCCTACATTGAGAATTTCTTACTGGATTTGATAATTGCCAGATCTGCACAGTTTAAGCGGACAATAAACTTGACTGTGCAGTGCATTTCTGAATCGTTTTCAAGCATTGCTTACAGTTCTCCAAAGAAGCCGCTCACTTGCCCTCAGCATAGAATGTTTTGTCTTTTCCCACAACTGGTCCAGTCTAGCTAATTCATATTTTCCCTCCAAGATGCAGCAGGAGCACCTCTTGCTTCAATTAGCTGGTATGACCCGGGAGGTATGGATGAAATGCCCCATCTGAGTCTTCCATGACTCCTATGTTCTCTTGCCACTCTGTACTGTGCAAGCTAAACTTCTGGAAAGTTGGACTTGTTCGGCATTTTAATAACTTGACACTGTTTGTTGAATGAATCAGTGACCTCTGCATTAAGAACTCACTAGCATCAGGAGGCTAGAAAGATCCCAGAAATGATCTGTCCTTGATTCTTACTCTGTCACAGAAAACAATTTCTTTTTAAAGCACAACACTCCTCTTTGTACCTGGACTAGTCTTTGATTCTACTGGCTTTGCACTTCCTTTGTGCTTTATAATGACCTGTTCCTTCCCAGGACTATTTCTGCAGCATCATCTGCTGCTGCCTGTGGTTACAGAGCTGCAGTTAGTAGAGCACTCCATGAATTTAAGGGTTTAATACATGTTTTATAATATGATAGGTAAGAATGATGAACATGAGCAATGAGTATAAATTAAGTTAATGACTTAACTCCATGTCAAGTCATTGGTTAGCAGTGGGGCCAAAAATACAACTTGGGTATATTCACTTTCAGTCGATAGTCTTCACAATATTTTTTCTAACAACATTGCCATATATATATATATATATATATATATGAAATTTGATGCTTAAAATGGGGTACTTGATAGTTTTACCTCTCCTATACTTTCATATCTTTCAGATGGCCCTAAAATAATTCCTAAAGTCACAGAAGTAATACCTAAGTATGGCAGCATAAATGGAGCAACAAGACTGACTATCAAAGGAGAAGGTATGGCTGTGTTTTTTTCATTTTTTTTGCCAAGGTTGAGGTATTTTAAAGATTGTGTAACCATTTAGAGCTTGTGGTTAAAAAAAAAAAATCTACTGGAGTTATTTCTCCACTTGGCCAGAGCAGTAAAACTCTATCCCCTTTAACAGCTAACAAAACCGCCAAGAGTCTCTATCAACACAATCATCTGAATTCATCTTATAATTACTTGATTAACTCTAAGATCTGGATTCTAATGACTGAACTGAAAGGAACATCTTTAACTCAACTGCAATTATTTTCTTTGCTCTTCATGGATCTGATAATGTTTCCTTTGTTTTTATATCAAATAAGACATGTTGCAGGTGTGGGAATAGAATGTTAGTGAGAGGGTGTGATAGAGAAATAGAACGGAAACAAAGAGAAAAGTCCACTGACAGCAGAACTTTTAATGCCTGGCTCTACTACCAGTGCTCATTGCGTGCTTCATCAAAGCGCGGGCTATGTATAACTCTCTTTGTCTGGTCTTGGGTGAGAACATAGGAAGCAATCAGTGGATACATTTAATTCCTACAATTAATTACAAATACATGGTTCTTGTAACTATAAGTCCTTTGGAATCTAAATATTTGTAACATTCAGATGCTTACAAATTTTTGAAGAATGAGAAAGAAAAATTTAAAAGAATATTAACAAAAGCTATTACTTAGTCTATAATAAGGGAAATGAGAAATTTTTGAGTGAGAAAATTGACAAAGCAAGATATTTAATTCTATTATATATATATATGTGTGTGTGTGTATATAATGTCTTTCAATACTTCTAAGTAATATTTCTGCAGAATTCACCTCTCAATGATATACTTAAAATGGCTTATGCCTCTAAATTGTTAACAACATATTTTGAATTAAAGTGTACTTTTTTAGAGTTAAACACTGGAAGGCAATGTATTTGTTAAAGACTATTTTCAAAATGTCTTTATTCATAGGTCCTTTATATTGTAAATTGCTGTTAACATACTGTGCTTGAAAGCTATTAGGTTTTTGATAGAGATTTACATGCCATGAAAGAAATGCCCAGATTAAAACAAAACAATAAAACCACCCAGCTATTTCCGTCTTGAGACCTGTACTTTTTCGATCTAGGAGCTATAACTTGAGTTTAAGTCCATAGACCCAGATCTTCCCTAGTTAGAAATAGGAAAAAAAAGCACTCTATTAAAAAAATATTTATTGATTTAAGAAAGAGAGAGAGAGAGGGAGAGAGGAAGGGAGAAAGAGGAACATCTCTTTGTTGTTCCACTTATTTATGCATTCATTGGTTGTTCATTGAATATTCTCTCACTGGGGATAGAACCTGCAACCAGGTCAACGCTGTAACCAACTGAGCTGCCTGGCCAGGGCAAAGCACTCAATTCTTTAGGCCCTTTGGAAGAATATCCTTGTTAATCTAGCTATAACCATTGCTCTTTTGTACTTTCTAAGGCTCAGAAGTAGTACTCCTGTGAAGCACAAAGGGTGATGGTGAATTTCTAGATTTCCCATCAGTGCTTTTGGCAGAGAATTCTAGAGTAGTTAAATCTTTTCTGAATTGCAGATGCCATCCCCCACCCCCTGCCAGGTTCATCTTCCGTCTCCCAGCTTTAACCACACATTGCAGGTGACTACATATGTGTTAGCCTATGTCTTTCTCACAGGCTGAGTCTAAACACTGTTTCATGTAGGTTTTGGGAGCCTGTGATATATATGTATAGCAGTGATAGTACATTCACAAAGCACACCAGAGCTCCTATAGCTGCATGAATATGGTACTTGAACAAAGTTGATTTGGAAGGATAAATAAACCTTTTTTAATTTATCTGCTCTCATATAATCCAGCAGTCCCATCTCCAGCCGATGCTGCACGTTTAGAATTGCATGCAGAGCTCAGTTCTTACCCACACAAGGACACTTTCTAAACGAAATCATGAATGCTAGATGATTACCTAAATGCTGGTCCCATATGACTTTTTTAAATGTTTTATTTTGTAAGAGTTACAATGAAAAAGTAAACTACTATGGAAATGTTGGACTTTGAAAGTGATTTCTCTGCAATATCACCCTCTAGAAAGATCTACTTTAACATTTTGGTGCATCCACATGACTTTTGGCTGTTTCCACACATAGTATTGACCTTGATAGGCAAAACTTGTGCTACCTCCTCACTTCGTTTTACAGGCTGTGCTTCAGGAGCCAAAGATACATGATTTTACAGTCACGATGCCCAAGTAAAAGTGTTTTGTGCATTGGCAGGATCATAGACATACTTGAATGTCCTTCTAAGACTACTGCTTTGAGAGGTTGTGTCATCATTTTGATAAGTTCTAGAGTGTTTTTAACTATTGATTTTATTCCATTATACTCATACCTGTATTTCTCAACTGTCTTCCTTGATACCAGTAGGATGGAAGGAATAACATTTTTCTTTTGGGTCTTTTTCTATATATATTTCCTGTTACAGTGTCTGGCATCTATGTTTCTGTTAATGTAAAGTGTCGAGTTACACAATTTTTATAATATTATGGAAACCACATGGACTTTGGGCCGGTCTAACTGGCTTTCAGTTCCATCTTCACCACTTCCCGCTACGAGACCGGGGGGAAGTTGTTGCTCTAAGCCTCAGCTTCCTCGTCAGTAAAATGAGATAGGAATTTCTACCTGCTGTGGCTATTGTGAATATTGAAATGGGTGATGTATCTAAGGTATACAGTATATGCTTCATAAATTAGAGCTACTTTATTCTGGCTATTCTTTTGCATTAATGTTATAGGTTTAGTTTCATTGTTTAGGAGTTTCTTCCATCACACTGCACCTTTCGTTCCCCTCATTTTCAATGCTACAACTTTTAAGTATGTTTATACACTCTCAACCCTGCTTTTTTTAAAGTAGAGAAACCAAAACAGCCTGCATGGTACCTGGCAGACGACATTGCCTATGAAGGAGGTCCGGGTTTTCATGCCTGGCAAGTCTTGTCTCCAGTTTTTCTGCAGAAGAAAAAAACGCATCAACATGTTAGGAATTTCTATCTGAAGCCTCAGCCTTTTCTGTTTCCAGGGTACAGCCAACCCTTCCTGTAATCTTTGTGCTGGGAGGACTGCCAGAGGTATTTCTTTATGCCCAACTATTTTTTTAGAATTATGCTTTCAAATTAGAATTCTTTTTAAAGGTGATTCATTTGAATTTTTAAAAATTACAATTTGAAATTAAAATTTTTTAAAAAGTTGATTCCTTTTTTTAACTTATTGGAATTAGCTAAACATTAGAAATGTTTCTATGCTTTTTTAAAGCAAAATTTATAAAGAAAGTATTTATAAATCTTACTGATTTCATTCATATTTTTCCATAGATTTTACTCCTAGGAGATATCTATATCTATACATCTATGTGTAGATATATATATCTATATATATCTCTCTCTATAGATATAGATATATACCTGTAGATATATAGATATATGAGAGAGAAAGAGAAACAACTCCTAGGCTAAAAACATCGTCTTCTGTTAGTATTATTGTTTAGAATTGTATTTGTCTTAGAAAAGCTGAAGAACACATCTGCATTACCATATCATTCACAAGATACATACCTAATAGGAAAATAATACATCCATCACATCCTGAGCCACATCACAATGAAAACTTTCCATTCTTTATTTATTTGCCAGCAGCCCTTCTGGGTGTTCCAAACTCAATGTGAATGCCAAAGATAAGCAGAAGTTGGCAGAAGGAATGTGTAGATTCGCAAGCAGCTTGCTTTTCTGTGTTTTCACGTGTCTTCTCACAAGTCCATTTTAGCAGTAACTGCCTTTCAGGGTTCGAAACCATGAATTCAATGCGAGTATCTTTTCACATGTTAAATTGATGCTTATATTTATACCTTCGCCTCTGCCGGATGAGTCATGACCAGTTAACGGTTCAGCTTAGAAGAAGAAAATGGTGTTTATTAAAATTTTACCTTCTGTCGAGTTTCTGCTTACTTTTCCTCCAAGTAGAGGATAGAGGAGAAGCTAAGAACAGAGGGTCTGGAAGAAGTTACACTGGGTAACGAGTAAAAGCTTTGCAATGTGTGTTTTTAATGTTGTTTTTCTCTGAATATCACAAATGTGCCTGGTTGGCATCTACAACCTGGGTTTGAATCCTGACCACCCACTTACTTGTTTTCCGGATTTTTTTTCTTTTTAAGGAATATTATTACTGAACCTAAGCCTCGGAATGTTTGTAACTAAGAATAAGAGCAGATATCAAATGAACTCTCAATATATAAGCCAGGCACTATGTTAAGTAATGTATGTATTCTCACTTAGTCTTCCTAACAATCCAATATGTAGACTATTATGGTCAGTTTTCGGATGAGGTGACTAAGACTGAGACTTTATATGCAAAACTCTGACGCCCAAGGTCAGAGTCTAGGAGACGCTGGAGCTGGCATTCCAGCCCAGATGTCAGGGTCCAAGTACCCTGCCCCGAAATAGCACTGTTCCTTAACATGCAGCTTTATCTGAGCTCGAGTTTAGGACCTTGGCGTTTGGTGAACATCTGGCACTGTGAGGTCCTACTTCGTACACTAAACCAGGCAGTGCTCGCGTTTTCTAAGGGAACTTCGAAGAACACTGAAAATATTCAGTAAATTCAAATAGCAGTCACACCACACACACCTGACAACCCCACGTCAACTATTAAAGGTTATTTAATGTGAGCACATATTGTAGTGCTGATTGTTTTGTTGAAATATCCTTCAAAACTATTGACAATTTAAGATAAATACTTAATATTTATTTTTTTTTAACATGAATCATACAGATACATATTATAGATGTATAAACACATCTCTGGGTTTGCCTTCATTTTTATACTGACTTTAAGTTTATTATTGTACCAGGAGAACAATATTATCAGAACAATTAAGTTTTGAAATTTAAATTGTTCATAAGTTTCCATGAATTACATAGATACACATCTTTTAGTGTAAAAGAAATATTTTCATAATTTCAAAAGCATCATTAGTCATCAATGTGGCTATAATGGTGTTTTAATGTTAAGCACTTGTGATAGAAAAAATAATATTTAAAAACACATATTTTTAGAACTCAGAACTTGGAATTTTAGATTTTGAAGTAATCTGGGCAAAAAACTGTTTATTTACTAACTTTGTTTTATTCCATAAAATATTATGACCTAGACAACTGCATAGATTTACTCTGCATACTGAGCAGTATTAAGTACCTTTTAAACATTTTTGTTAGGAGGTTATTTAATTATAGGATTTAATTAATAGAAAATTTCCAATTAATTTCTTTCATAGGGTTCATTTCTTAGGTTTATTTCAAAATTGAATGTTGTTTTAACAATATAAAATACTTTTATGTGGCAAATAATTACTTAATCCATGTTTCCTTCCAAATGTAATTTTGAATTTTCATATATTTATAGTAAGAATAAAATAATGTTCTGCTCTGTTGTTTTCCCATCACCCATTTCTCTGTCCCTATTGGGTCATGCCCATTAGCATGCAAACATACACGATTTCACCCACCTGGGAAAAGCAAAAGCAAAATCATGAATGTTCTTCTTCTACAACCTTCTCCAGCTACCACCCAATTCCTCTGTTCTCCTGTACAGTAAAAGTCCCCCCAAAGGTTACCAAGGTTTGTTCGTTTCACTTATTGTCCCCCATCTTCTCTTGAACCCATGCGAGACATCATTTACCCATCATTCATGGACACAGCATCACTCCTGCCTCAACTTTCCTCACTGCTGCCCTCAGTCTACACTCTAGGAACAGTAGGTGGTGGCTCTTGGGAAGTGTAAGGTCATGCCTCTCCGTGTTTCAAAGCTTCCGGTGGTTCTCCATTCATAAAAATAATCTAAGTGCTCCTATTTCCAGGCTCACGTCCTACCCTTCTCCTCACTCATACTTATCCAACCTTACTTGTTAATTCTTGAGTTCACAAACATGCTCCCATCACAGGACCTTGGAACACCCTGTTTCCTCTACCTAAAAAGCACTTGCTGTAGGTGTTCTCATAGTTTACTCCTTAAAAGCTTCCTTGACCATCCATCCATGTTGCATGTTTCCTGTATCCCCAAAACAGGATCGGAAGATCACAAACAAGAGAGTCTTGGAAAGAGGCACACGAACGGACTCATGGTAGTGAGCATAGAGAGTGCAGATCTGTAGATCTCAAGTTAGTTTGCACAAGAACACACTCCCACTCAGGGAAACAGAGCAAACAGGTTGACTGGATGACTCATCCAGGGTCTTCTGTCCTTGGCCACCTCAGCGCTTATGGAATGGGCCCTTGAATACAGGGGTCATGGGGTGATGGCTGTGCATGGGCCAACACCATGGAATCCCTCTCACTGAGGCTAAGCTACCTACTGCTGGTGCTGAGTACCTGGCCTTCCAGTAGCAGAGACCAACACTGAGCTCTCAAGAGAGACCGTCTTTCCTGAAGTTCACTGGCCACTCAGTGACAAGTTGTCTGCACCACTCTCCTTCCCTTGTGAGACGAGCAGGGATTCATTATTGCTGGAACTGGCTCCTCCTTCTCTTTCCTCCATGCCTGTGCCAGCTCCGTCTTCCGAGAGCCTAGAGGGCCTGATCTATTGCCACGAGAATCCACAAATAGTGCCTCAAAACAAGGAGCACATTTTAAAAAAGTTTTCTTATTGTTGTTCAAATACAGTTGTCTCCATTTTCACCCCACCATGCCCCCTGCCCCACCCATCCCTGCCTCCTACCCTCGAACCTACCCACTTTGGCTTTGTCTGTGTGTCCTTTATACATATTTGCAAGGAACACATTTTATAGTGAAAAAGTTATGATAACAGGCGTCTGTCCCTGAAGCCCGTGTCACCCTGAAACATATGGCTCAGTAGAATGATGAAATGACCTGTGAACAGGATGGCTAAGCTCCCATTCTGGAACAACATCCTGGAGGAAGGGATGTTGTTCTCTGTCATTGGCCATAGGCAGTGAGCCAATGGCTGATGCATGCCGTTGTTTCCCAGTAGATAGAACACATGGAGCTGGAGGTGAAGGGTTACCCCCATCATTATCACGCCCAGTGATCCAGGAAATGAATCTGTGCTTTCTGTCCTTGCAGTGTTAGGTTCTGCCAGAGTTGGGGTCTAAGTTTCTAGTTAGAAACTCAGCCAAGGGTCCCAATATGGGTTCCACTGAACTAAGTCTGCCATTACTACCTGCTCAGTTTGAATTCATCAAACATAATTAGTAGACAACTAGAGAGAATCAATTCTGATGGTCATGAAGAGGTAGGGTTGCTTTAGCTAATGCAGATAAGGGAGGAGTATGTCTGAAGTTCATGATATTTAGACAGGCATCTTTTGACTTCCGTGTCCAGTGATAAGTGTGAATAGGCCATTGGACAACAAGGTCAAGGCAACTGAAGACTCAGGCCTTTAAGATGCAGGTCAGTGTCACTCCATCAGCTGAAGTGCTAGCTAAGGGTAAGGGAAATCTACACTGGGTGCTAGAGCGGGGACATGGGAATGCTCATTATAGCCTCAGGACCAGTTGTGGTGGTGTGGCCTGTAGCTTGTCCCACTAATCTTGTATTAAATCCCTAGCAGAGCTCTCGGCTGGCCACCACCTTGGAGGCTCGATAATGGACTTAAAGGACAGAGCAGGAGAATTTCTGTGCAGTGCAGGGAGTGGACCGTATCAGGTGCCTTTGGTGCTCAGCCTCACATCCTGTTGTTCTCACTGCTAATTCTAGCCACAGCCCAGGCAAATCGTTCCCCCGAACTCTGACTCAGTCTGTACTTTCAGATTCTTGCCTCGAGTTCTCACAGCATGGTTTTGTCTATTGTCCCAAGGCTGCTCTAATAGAGGGACTTGGGACATGGATCTCCTATGGCATACATGCTGCTTGAAAGTGCAGGAAAATTATTTCCCCCAGTGGGAACCCTAATTCATGGGGACAGGTTTGATGAATAAATGCTTCTTGTCATTGATTCTTTGATTGTGAGAGGTAATCTCTATTTTTCCTTAGAGGTTTCAGGCAAGATTAAGCCCTAATTGTCGTCAGTGGTGTCCAGTTTTTCTTTTTTCAAGTTTTATTCTCCTTTGTCCCTAAGTGATGACCACCCAAATAAACTGCTTGTAAGTCCTCACATTGACTTTGCTTAATAGGAACTCAGGGTTGCCCTGCCTGGTGTGACTCAATGGATTGAGTGCTGTCCTGAGAACTGAAGGTCGCCGGTTCCATTCCCGCTCAGGGCACATGCCTGGGTTGCAGGCTAGGTTCCGGCTTGGGGGCGTACAAGAGGCAACCAGTCTATGTTTCACTTGCACTCCACTGTCTTTCTCTATCACTTCCTCTCTTTAATAAATACACACATACATACATACATATAATCTTTTATAAAATAGGAACTCATGATAAAATAGCATTATGGTGTTCCCCTCATGTAATTTTTTTGTCCCCTTCACCATACTTTTTTCGTAGTCATTAACCCCACCAGATATAGCATATTGCATCTGGTGATGTGTATGTATACATGTATATGTATTTGTATATTTGTATGTAAAATATTTGTCTATTTGCTCCACCCCTTCTTAACCTACCACTGAAATATAAACTGTTTGATTCCACTGCATTTAACAGCACCTCACAATTGGCTCTCAAGAATTACTTTTATGAATTAAATTAATTAAAGTTGAATTTCTTTGTTTCCAAAGAGGATTAAAATCCTAGGGATAGACATGGAATAAGCTAAATGCTTACTTCAGTTCTGTTCCTTATTATTTATTGAATAAGTCAATACTGAATTACAATAGTTCAATCTCTAAAAACAGAATTCATTAATAATAATTGAGCATTTTTACTTTTCCAGGTTTTGCTCAAGCAAACCAGTTTAACTATGGAGTTGATGATACTGAGCTGGGAAACAGTGTGCAATTAGTTTCTTCTCTTCGATCGATTTCTTGTGATGTAGAAAAAGATGCAAGTCATTCAACTCACATAACATGCTATACTAGGTATATTTTAAAGTATCTTTAACAACATAATTTTTATCATATCAGAATTACAGTTATGCATATTAGTATTATAATAGTTTTCTCACTCCAGCTGTTGTTATAATAATATTTTTCTGATTATCACCTATTTTTGAGTTCATGATGTTTAGACTATTTTATACCTTTATTACATTCAATTATAATGCTCTTTCCACAAATTGGCATGATAAAATATATTCTAAATTCTTTCCCAGGTTATTAGAGCTATTATCATTATTGATCTCTTTTAGAAGATAAATGACTACTATTAAATTATAATGATGCTTCTCAAAATATCAAAATTATGCTTTCCTGTCAGGTTTGATTAATTTTGTTCAATATGTTGACATAGTCATTAAGATTAAAGATGATCATTTTGTATAACGACATTTCAAGTTTTTTACTATTAGCTCAAATTAATGTTTGTTATTAGCAACTTGGGGAAAATTAATCATTTTAAATTGTAACTTTCAATATTGAAACATGTAGCATATGTAGCATGGATTTCATCTACTTTAGTCTTGTTGGCTGTTTTTTGCAGCAAAGGCATACTTACAGAGAAATTTGATTAAAACTTTTTTAAAGCAAGGTGATATATTACTATTTTAAATGATTATTGTCACATTTGCTGTTATTGCATTTACTTTTCTTTTCAGTAAGTGTTAGTGCACTTAGAGTGAGCATTTGCCTGAGGTCCATGATTTAGAATTTGCAGTACAGCATTGTGGACAAAGATAATCTTTGCATAATGTAAAGTAGAATTTCATTGCCCATCCATTAGAATTTTAGACACCATTTTTAAAAAATGATGTAGCCTGGGGCAGTGTATTTTTAAATTAATACTGTGTGTTCGATAAAAGAGTTATTACATTCCTTTCTCCTTATGCATTCCTCATTTGCCTTCCAGAGCAATGCCAGAAGATTCCTACACTGTAAGAGTCAGCGTGGATGGGGTTCCTGTTACAGAAAACAATACCTGCAAAGGCCAGATCCACAGCCGTGCGTGCAGCTTCTACGTATGTGGGAGCTCGTCTTTGACTTACCGATAACCGACTTCATGCTTTCCTCCCTGTAGAACTGGGTTTTTAGTTTTTAGTTTTGCAGATTGTTATCTATGTCCACACTTAAATATATGTTAGCATGTAACTAAGGATCATTTCACCCAGTTTTACTTATCTTCAATAGTAACAGAATCTCTTTTATTATATCTGATTTGCTTCCCTCTTCTTTAAATTAATTTTATTAATGGATTAAACTTTTATACTTCCAAATTAAATTCTTGTTCACAGTTTTTTTCTCTTTCTCCATTTCTGTTCTTAGTTTAATTCTTTCTTGTTTTCCTATTTTCAATGGAGTCACTTCCATTTTGAGTAGAAACAG
This sequence comes from Micronycteris hirsuta, assembly GCA_004026765.1. Classification (NCBI taxonomy): domain Eukaryota; kingdom Metazoa; phylum Chordata; class Mammalia; order Chiroptera; family Phyllostomidae; genus Micronycteris; species Micronycteris hirsuta. Next base: position 83,016 of record PVJI01000781.1, read on the forward strand.
AACAACTTTTTCTTTCTCCAATAAGCATTTCTCTCCTTGTACTACTTTGATGTGTGGAAGAATAAGTCTGAAGTCATTCTTAGCTTCACATTGAATATTTATCTCTTCTCTGGGTAGTCTAAAAATCTGTCCTTTCGCTTTTAAGTAGAGATCTGGGCGCTCCTTAGGTAGGCCCTGGATGGCAGTGCAGGTGACAACTGACATTTACCAAGAACTGACTGTGCTGGCTTATTTTGTTTGTGTTATTTTGTCACTATGCATCCTTTTCTGCATCATCACACCTCCGCCTCCAAAAAACTTTATTTCTTAATAACGTTGCCCATGTTTTGTTTTGTTTTTTTTTTGTTTATTTTCTGTGGTGTCCTTGTTTTTCTGCATATGGGGTCTTCCTGATCTATTTCTAACCCCCCCCCACTATCCACAGGGGATAAGTTACAAGACCCCCAGTGGGTGCCTGAGACTTCAGATAGTACTGGTCCCTGATCAACTTCAACTCTGCTGGAAATGCGGCGGCAGCAGCTTCTTCATCGCCAAATGCAGTAGTTTTTGTATTTTCAGCTCAAACCTATTCCTGAGTTTGTGTGACCATCCCTTCCTTGCAGTAAATGGCTTGGTGTCACTAAATTCGAGATCCCTTGCTGAAGTTTTCCCGTAATTCTTTTTTTAACTTCCTACTACATCAAGAACTTTTTACCTTTTCACTAAAGGAAGCACTTTATAGCTTCTCTTGGACATAGTCAAATTGCCAGCTTCACTACTCTTGTGCCTTGGGGCCATTTTTAAGTAAAATAAGGGTTATTTAAATACAAGCACTGACATACCGGGATAGTCAACCTCATAACCAAGAAGGCTACTAAGTGACTGACGGGCAGGGAGCGTGGACAGTGTGGAGACGCTGGACAAAGCGATGATTCATATCCTGGGCAGAACGTAGTGGGACTTGTGCAATTTCATCACAATACTCAGAACGGCACACAATGAAAAACTTATGAATTTTTTGCTTCCGGAATTGTCCATGTAATATTTTTGGACCCTGGTTGACCCTTGGAAAACTGAAACTGTGTATAAGGGAGAGACTACTGTACTTTTTTTTAAGTGTGCAATTTGATTTGTATATATCTTAGTTATTGAGCCTTCTTTATTTTGCTCATCAGGTCTGCTCTTTACTTATTTGGTGTTAATTCTGTTTTTTCGCACTGTAGTTTATTTCCCTTTTGCAGTAATTATTACTCATTTTGCCTTTGGAAAAGAAGTCAGTGTGTGTTTACTCAGATAATAACAGCGATAATTAATATGCAATTGACTGTGTGCCAGGAGCAGCAGTCTAAGTATGTTATAAATACTAGCTCTTCACTGTCACAACCATCCCATAACTGCATAATATTATTATTATCAGTATTTTATGGATAATGAAACAGAGAAATTACACTTACCTGAAGTCATTCATCTGGGGGTGGTAGAAATCAAATTTGAATTCAGACAGCCTGACTCTGAAACTGGACTCTTAATCACCATCCCCTCCTGCCTCGTATATATGCTTGAATATATGTAAAAGGTATGTTAATGTACTATTCGCTGCCATAAAAATTTACCCAAACTTAGTGACTGACAACAACACAGTTTCATTAAGCCTTTCAGCTTTGTAGGCTAGAACTCTATGAGTCTCAGTGGGCTAACATCAGGGTGTCAGGAGGTCTCGTTCTTTAGGGAGGCTCCAGGGGAGAATCTGGGTCCCCGTTCTTCTGTCTCCTAGACTGAAGTTGCCCACATTTCGTGGCTCATGGTCCCTTCCTCTGCTTCCAAAGCCAGCCCTGTTACTTGAGTTCTCATCACATGCATCACGCAGACCTTGCTTTTCCATTGTTACCCCTCCTTCTCTGACTCTGGCTATTCCGTCCCCCCTTTTATTTATGAGGAACCTTGTGGTCACATTGAGCCCAGCCAGATAATCTAAAGTAACCTCCCTATTCTAAGATCAACACATTAGCAACCTTAATTCCATACGTAATCATCTGCCATGTAACTTAACTTATTCACAGGTTCCAGAGATGAGGGATATGGACAGCTTTATGGGCCACTACTCTGTCTATCACAATGTATGCGTTTCCATCACACCAGGGCCCTCCCCGGAATCTTGTTCCCTTCCGGTCCTTATTTGCTGTCACAGCTCTTAAGAGTTATAACTGCGCTGCTCTAAAAAAAGTATCTAAAGCTTACTTTGATGGACTTTTCCCAATTTTTGCTTCTATGTTTTTGAAATATGCATTGTTATTTTTCTTCCTTGGCTTAATTCAAAGAAGACTTTCTTTAATTTTATTCTACCAGATTCCTAAAAGTCTTTGCCAGGGAGCCCTACTACCGTGGTTTGACTTACACTGATAACAGAAGGATGGTTGAATTTGAAAATTCTAAGCTAGAAATGTTTTGAAATGAGAGGAATTTTAGGGGATAAGAAAAAGGTCTTGGGTAATCAGAATAATATTCTAAACTTTATTTCTTAGATGTAAAAAGGAATATTTTCAAAGTCATTTCATGGATACAGTTTAAATATATGTAATGTAAGAAGCAGAGATATTCCTTAAAACTAGGAATAAAATAGAGATAAGTCTGCTTATCGAAAGTATTATTTTACAGGCAAAAAGCTTCAGAACTCCAACAATCCAGAGCATCACACCTGTATCTGGGACTCCAGGTCTGTTATACTGCAGCTGAACTCTCTCTTTGGTCTGTGGTAATTCATTCATTTACTTTTCGGTGCATACAATTATTATAATATATGCAAATTTATAAATAGTATTTTCCTGATTATACAATAACTTCCAATATACTTTATAAAATGATTTCCAATGGCTGCATCTGAATTTCCTTTAATATATTTAACTTTCTTCCTATTGGACATTTAGCTGGTTTCCAGTATTCATTATAATAATTATAATTATACCAGTTTAGAATTCCAATAGGAATATGTTAGAATGCCTAGTTCTGTAACCTTGACAATTCTATGCACAATTTTTCCAATTATTTATATGTAAAATGTAAGTTTTAAAAACAATTTCCAATTCTTAGATTTATGTAATTAAATTTATTTTACATTTACTGACCATTTGCATTTTTCTTTTTTTTTTTTTAAGATTTTATTTATTTATTTTTAGAGAGAGGGGAAGGGAGGGAGAAAGAGAGGGAGAGAAACAGCAATGTGTGGTTGCCTCTCACATGGCCCTCACTGGGGACCTGGCCCACAACCCAGGCATGTGCCCTGACTGGGAATCAAACAGGGACCCCTTGGTTCCCAGCCCGTGCTCAATCCACTGAGCTACACCAGCAAGGGCTGTATTTTTTCTTTTATAAATTACTTGTTTTTCTCCTTGGTTTAAATTAAGGCTAGTCAACATTTTTAATATTAGATTATGAGAAATTTTTCCATTTTAAGGATATTAACCATTTATGTATAATATATGTGAGAAATACTTTGGAATTTATCATTTGCTTTGAAATTGATTAATGGTTTTTCTGTTATTCAAACACTTTTAATTTTTATTATCATATCTGTAAATCAGCCCTGGCTGATGTGGCTTAGTGGATTGAGTTCCAGCCTGTGAACCAAAGGGTCACCAGTTTGATTCCCAGTCACGGCACGTGCCTGGGTTGTGGGCCAGGTCCCCAAATGGGGGTATATAAGAGGCAACCACACCTGATGTTTCTCTCCCTCTCTTTCTCCTTCCCTTCCCCTCTCTCTAAAGATAAATAAATAAAACCTTTTTTAAAAATATATAAATCATAATCTCTTATTTTTTTGTTTTTATGCTATAGAAGACCCCGCAAATCCCAAATATATAAGTATTACATAAATTTTCACTTATTTTTAGAGTTTTTATGTTTTTAAAATTTTTTAAAATATTTTATTTATTTATTTATTTTTAGACAGAAGGGATGGGAGGGAGAGAGAGAGGGAGAGAAACATCAATGTGTGGTTGCCTCTCACGTGGCCCCCACTGGGGACCTGGCCTGCAATTCAGGCATGTCCCCTGACTGGGAATTGAACCGGCAACCCTTTGGTTTGCAGCCCGCGCTCAGTCCACTGAACCACACCAGCCAGGGATTTTTAAATATTTTTAAAGATTTTATTTATTTATTTTTAGAGAGAGGGGAAAGGAGAGAGAAAGAGAGGGAGAGAAACATTGATATGTGGTTGCCTCTTGTACACCTCCTACTGGGAACCTGGCCTGCAACCCAGGCATGTGCCCTGACTGGGTATTGAACTGACAACCCTTTGATTCACAGGCTGGCACTCAATCCACTGAGCTACATTATATTTAATTTTTATTTACCTAGGATGGACTTTGTTGTTTTAGCGTAGAGACCCTTATTTATTTTTTCCAGTTAAATCACCTATGATCTCAGTGATATTTATTGAATAATTCATCCTGTCAGAAAATACCTCTTTAATCTATAAGTATTTTCAGATACTTACTTAATACTAGATACTCATTTATGTTTTACTGTGTTTGCTAGAACATTCAGAACAATGCTAAGCAGAAGTGGTGAACATGAGATGTATTGGAAGACCCTCTCATGTTCGGGTAGTAAGCGTGTGGGCATGTGGGCAGATAATCTCTCACAGAACTTCGTGTTTGTTTTTAGGTACATTAATCACAATCCAAGGGAGAACCTTCACTGATGTCTACGGAAGTAATACTGCCCTAAGCTCAAACGGGAGAAATGTTAGGATTTTGAGGTAAATTATTGATGTGAAAACATTTTCTTATACCTTATAGACTGGATATTCCAAAAATAATGGGTCAAATTATATTAAAAACCACTACACTGGGATTAACCAGTGTTCTTTCAGCCAGACCATAGGAAGAACACTAGCCCGCTGGGTGGTGCACTGACGAGGAAGCATCGTTCTTTCTCTGTGATAGACTGATTAATAGAAGGTGCATGGAGGCGGGTGCCAGAGCAACTGAGTTAAAGCCACAGAACTTTGTTACTGGGGAATGTTATTACTTAATCTAACTGCCTCGTACTGCACACATAAAAGCAACAACAACACTCTGAATCCTAGACATTCAAAGCTCCGCTGGGATCAGGAGGAGAGCCCGTCAGCTAACACGGCATTTGGCTCTTTCTCTATTGCACCGTGTGTACAGGAGAGGGCTGAAACAAAGCAACAACAAACATCCATAACTTATTAACAGGCTTGAGTTTGAATTCTGGTTCCTTCATTGACCAACTCTGGACAAAATGGTAATTATTGGCTTGTTATTTAACATCCAAAACAACTGTCCCCATTTGGGACTGGAAACCAGTATTTTGACTAGCGTTCTCTTCCTGTAGCGTAGGTGGGGCTAGCTCAGTATTGCCTTACAGACAGAAGTTTGTTCATTTGCTACAGAAGAAAGTAGAGAATCAGTCTCATGGCTTTCAAGATGTCCCATGCTTACTGAATGCATATATTAAATGGATTAGTTAAGCAGTAATTCAGACAGCATGCATACATGTACATTTGCATATATAACTTTGTAAAACATACAATTTGAAAGGTTTTACTAAATGAAATAAAGTTGGTATATCTGGCATTCTGTGAGATATAACTCAAATAACATTTGCATGACTCTCTATTCTGGAAATGTTAATATTGATTCCTTGTATATAAGAAAAGAACCACTAAATAGAGAAATAAATATTTAACATTTTACATAGACAGTTTAGCATAAGTAAAGATTTTTTGTTACCATATGACTGTTATGAATGGTTTATATTCTAATCCTTAGATGAGATTTTCTAAGTCATCCTTTTCCATAAAACTGCCAAGAAATAGTAGAAGGCTTACCTTTCAAAAAGAGATTCCATTTCCCCTCACTGTAGCTGAAGTTAATTCTGTTTAATACAAAGGAATGGATGAAATTATGTCACAAAACCAGAGAATTGCAGTCAGCAAGGACCACAGAGGTCGGGCTACCCACCCTTACACTCTGAAAACCCTGAAACACCGTGTGTACATGGAGAGAGACTTTCACACACCTACTAACGGGAGGCGAGGAGATCTTAGACCCGCATTTATCTCATTTCTCCCACATTAATGTGACAGTAGGGCCCCCGAGGCGTTACGTTGTGCCCGAATGCAGTGGGGCGAGTGCTGAGCAGGAAGTCAGGACGCCCCGGTGGTCGAGCTGCTTCTGCTACCCACAAGTCTTGTCAATTCAGCCAAATCTCTGTACGTGATCCGAACTCAGACCACGTACAGATTATAGAGGACATGCAAATGACTAAAGGGATCTAGTGCCTACCAAGGAGCTTTTAGGATGAGGAAAATTAAAATACATGTATGAACTTAAGGCCACATAGTACAGTATTACCATAGACAGGCAAACCCAGACCACTGTGGGGATTACTGGGTGTGCTTAAGAGCGAACAGGGAGCTGTCTGCCTGGGTTTGAATTGTTGCTCTACCCCTTACTGGCCACAGGCATGGGCAAGCTACTTAACTTCCCTGGCTTAGTCTTCATCTGTGTAGTGGAATGATAACAGTTGCTAACTTGTAAAAGATTGCACGGATTGAATGTAGTAATTGCCTGTAAATGTTAGCTGCTAAAATTATTAAGTGCAATGATGCAGGAGATTAGAAGAAGAATATGAATCCATAAATCTTTAATGGGTACAATAATTCAAGTTACCTTCTTTATAGATCTAATGTAATGACCAAGTGAAAGGATTTGTATGTGAAAGTATAATAAAAAGTTCAAAATTCTCTGCAAACAGAAGTCCTTATGTTTCAAGTTCAGGTTTGTGTCTGGCCTTATCTTGAGTTTGTAATTTGCCATCACAGACACTGGGTGGTTTATTATGATGATGCAAAAAATACAGTGCTCGTCAGTAACCTGCAGGCCTCCAGTGCCATCAGGTTTTATCAGCCTTGAAGCAATAGGTTGACCTAATCAGCTGCAGAAATGCAGACAGATGTTCTCCCTTCGACCTTACCCTGCCCCTCCTCAGCTTCTTATTTTCATTTCAACCTACTGACGCTGTTAGACATCCTTTTCATCCTGATTACTCCGTGGGGCCTTTGTTATGGACCTTGTTTAATTCTTATTGTATGAAACTTACTACTAAATTTTGTTTTGAATTTGAATTAATGGAACTTCAGATGGAAGAGTCCCCATTATCTATTTCAATGTTTTGTCTTTCCATAGTACTTATCACTTGCTAATACACCAAATATGTTCTGATTATCATCTTTATGATCTGCCTCCCCAAGTTAGAATGTCCGTCCCACAAGGGCAGGGATCTTTGTTTTTTTCACTGATGTGTTGCAATACCTAGAGCAAAGACTGTGATATAATAGGTGTTCAATGGATGTTCGTCAAATGAATAAGTGATGGATAATAAGTGATTGAGAGAAAAAACATAAGGTGACATTAAGTTGGTAGGAGAAGAGCATTTTGAAAATTTATTAAACATAACTTGTTCTTTTCTAATAAAATATTTATACAGAGTGTATATTGGAGGGATGCCCTGTGAGCTTCTTGTACCACAATCTGATAATTTGTAAGTAATCCAAATAATTCTCTTTAGAAAAATAAATAGTAGCTATAAACATACTAAGTTTAAACAGCAATTTCTAGCAAGATGACAGAGCTGAATGCCTTATAAAACAGTATACATTTCATAGTATTTCATAGTAAATTAGCAAGAATTTATATATTTAGATATTACCTGATATCCCTGGTTGTCTCCAGGATAGTATGATAGGAACTATTATTTAGATTATTATGAGAAAAATGTTTTGAGAAATATTTTTATCAAATAATTATTTCATTTGGTGGTATTTTAAAGTTTAAGAGAAATATCAATAGGGATAGTCACATTAATTATAAAATATTTAATTATTCAATGAAGTTTTATTCAACTATCTTCAACTAAAGCTGGGAAATATTTTAATTTCACAGAAATAATTTTTGCAGCAACATTTTCTGTCCAGATGCCTATTCTGAAATTCATAAGCTGTTTTTATTTTTATTTTTTTTATTTTTATTTTTTTAAGATTTTATTTTTATTTATTTTTAGAGAGAGAGGGAAAGGGAGGAAGAGAGGGAGAGAAACAGCAATGTATGGTTGCCTCTCACATGGCCCTCACGGGGACCTGGCCCGCAACCCAGGCATGTGCCCTGACTGGGAATCGAACCGGGACCGCTTGGTTCCCAGCCCGCACTCAATCCACTGAGCTACACCAGCCAGGGCCATAAGCTGTTTTTAATGGAAACATATTTTAAAATTTTTGTGTCAATGTAAGCTTTGAAATTAACATATGTATTTTATTAGGTATGGTCTAAAACTAGATCATCCAAGTGGAGACATGGGTTCTATGATCTGTAAGACGACTGGAACTTATATCGGTAAATATTGATCATCATTCTTCATCTCTCCGAAATGCCTGACTCTATTTCCTTGTTTTGTATTCTTCTGCAACATCCACCATTTATTAAATACTAGCATTTCCTCTTTTCCTTGGCTTCTTTTCAGTTTCATGTAAAGATGTATGAATTACCTTTTTCCTAAGGTTTACTTTTAAGGTAAGCTTTTTCGGATTTCTTTTTTCTTCTTCAACTGTCATCCAGAAGATTCCATGACAAATTTAGCTACCTCATTCTATTTTTCCCCTTGTTCTATCTACTCCATACACATAAACCTCTTAGTCCCTGAATGAGCTTTGGTCCCTTCTGACTCAGGGCCTTTGTGAGCTTCCCACTCTGATAATTTCAGATAAAATGTCTTGTCTTAAAATAAGAAAAAGGGAAAAAACTTTCCCTGATCTCTGCCTTCATGCTCAAAGCTGGTTCTCCTTTTCCTTGATAGCTTTATTGCAATTTGCAGTGGTCTGATTGTGTCATGGCTCTGGCTGGCTGTGCCCAGACAAGATGCTCTGTCAGGAGAAGAGCAAACTGTGTGCTCACCCCGCCTCTCAACCCGTGGCAGGAGTGCCTGGACCAACTCCAGAGCTGTTGGATGGGTGAAAGAATTCCAGGGTTAATATGGTTACATCCGTATATGTTCTTCCATTATTCTTCATTTATTATTATATTTTGTCAGGTTTTTCTAGTTTTAACCTTGAAACACCTTATTGTGTGTATATTAAAATAGCAGATACTTATTTAAGATAGTTCAGTTGTCATTTCTTTGATGGTTAATAGATTGTTGTATAATTACAGTTTTAATTTGAAATTCCTTTGCTCTATAATATATAGTTATTGTTCTCCTGATTAGGAATTTAATTGATTGTGTATTTCAATTAATTCCAGGTCATCACAATGTCAGCTTCATCTTGGATAGCGATTATGGAAGGTGGGTCATTTTGTAAATAATCATTTTCATAATTGATTTAACTGGGTAAATAAAAGAGTATATTTACTTTGTGCCCTAGATGCAGAGATTAAAAAATTAATTACTCACTTCCCACAAATTAACATCTAAGGGATCTGCAACTCCCTTTCACTCATAATTCTGTACCATGGCAGGGCCACCCACTCCTGGGTGCATCTGCAAGTGTGTGGAGACATTTGTTGATTGTCACAGTAACTGGGGCATGTTAATGCCTTTTGTGGGCAGGACTGGGGTGTGCCAAACCTAAATGAATTGTTCTGCACAAAATGTCATAACATCTTCCATTGAGAAAATGAGCCAGTTAGCAGAAATCCAGATAAATCCTATCATGTACCCAAGGAATACTAATATACTTATAGTAGGTCAACAACAGGGTAGGTCTGTTGATTTCTTTGTTGTCTCTGACGAGAGACTCAACAATTAGAAGTCTGAAAAGAATGGTAATATTACAACCAAAGTAGGTGGTATACCTGGCTAATGCTCATGGACTGCAGGAGAAGGCTGATTTTTGTCACTTGCATGCATGGAACTGCAGTTGCGTTGATGGACCAAATCCATTATTGTAGCATTTAGATCTTCTAGTTCTAGACATCTAGAGGCATTAGGTGTGCAGCCCAGTGATACCTGGGCTGGACGCTTTATTATAGACCAATATAGACCAGACCCAAAGCATTAAGAATGTTATAGTTCAAGGACAAAGTAGAGTGGATGATATGTACATAGTACTAAGATTTACCTTTGTGATTTACAGGGGGCAAATGACTTAGAGTCCTATGAGTTAACTGTCATTCTCTACAAGGGTATGACGTACATATAACTTGATAAGACGGGACAATAGGATTTTGTTGAAACTATTAGAAAACCACATTAGAAGCAACAATTCTTGCGTTAGATAGGATTTCTTGAACTATATATGGTTCTCTTATGCTCTCAATGTCATCATCTTCAGGCAAGAAAAATGAACTCTTCAGTCTGAGTCTATATAAAAGGTACTAATTGCCAAATCTATCATCTGTCTCTCAGAGAAATAATTATCCAGAAATAGAAGGTTTGAGTGATCGAGATTGAATGTGATTGATAAGTGTACATAAATCAATATGCTGCATGAACATGTCCCAAAAATTTCAACTTAAAAAAGCCAGTAAGTTTCTGCATAATACAGGGAATTGCTTCATGAAATTGTTGATTCTGTGATCTTGACTTACAATTTTTTAAAGCAAATTGCTGTTCTTTTATATTGTCTTAGAATTGATGATATTGTGTTATGTGTTTTATCTTAGGAATTTAAGATAACTTAAACATATGACATTTACTATGTAAAAGCCTGTTTTTAAGATTTTTAAAATGCCATGTAATATTTTACAAATTTTCAAGGGCATTTCTGAATATCAAATGAACCAATTAAAGACCACTGCGGCCCCCATTCCATGTTTCTTTTAATAGCCAACCTTCCTTCCTCTATTACCCAAGTTCAAACAACAGCTGTTCCAAACTGATAAGGTTCAGATGAGGCTGCCTTAATTGAGAAATGCCTAGTCATTACCATTGAATTAGTGAAAATCACCTCAGTGTCATACCAAATAAATTACATTCCAACTTTATGTCTGGAGGCAATTTTTCCACCAACTTCAGGAGCTGAGAGAATTTTTCTGATGCAGGATCTGACCACAGGCAGTATTGTTGGAATTAACATTATTTCAGATCTTTAGTAAGTCAACTGAAAGGCTTATAACATAAAAATATAAAATCCAGTATGAACTTCTTAAATAACTAATTTAGCATAAAATACTTCCAGGGACTCTTTATCTTTTTTTTAATATTTAAAATAAAATTTATTAACAACACAATCTTTTTGGTCTCACCCAAATGTTAATTATGATACGCTTGGTGAGTGGCAATGTGATTAAATGGCCTTCATTATTTCTGAAAACATTTTTTTATGTTTTATTGATTATTCTACTGCAGTTCTCTCAGTATTTCCCTCTTTGCCCCCCTCCACCAAGCACCCCCACACTCTTTCAGGCAACCCCCCACCATTTTTCATGTCCATGAGTCATGTGTATAAGTTCTTTGGCTACTCCATTTCCTACTGTACTTTACATCCCCATGCTTATTCTGTAGCTGCCCGTTTGTACTTCTTAATCCCCTCACCTCTCTCACTCCCCCCTCCCATCTGGCAACCATCAAAACCCTCTTCCTATCCATTATTCTGTCTCTGTTCTTGTTTGTTTAGTTTGTTTTTTAGATTCAGTTGTTGATAGATATGTATTTATTACCATTTTACTGTTCATAGTTTTGATCTTCTTTTTCTTAGTAAGTCCCTTTAACATGTCATATAATAATGGTTTGATGCCAGACACTTTAGTTCCTCCCTGTGTGTTTGTTACTGGTGCCTTTCAAGCTGCTACCCCAGTGCTGAGCTCAGAGGGAGTGAGTCCATGTCTGTGTGTGGGTTCTTTAAGGGGAACTGCTTGGGACTCCAGAGCTTTTTTCCACCACTCAATCCCCACTGGTTTATGCAGTCAGAATGTGTAGGGACTTATCTTCCTGGCATTGGAACCCTGGGTTGAGGGGACCTGGTATGGGGCTGGGACTTCTTACAACTCAAATATCCCTCCCAAATTTTTATCCATCACAGGTGGGTGTGGAACCAGCCCATTCCATGTTTCCACCTCTCCTACCAGTCTGGGTGGGTGTGGATTCTTTAATTCTGTAGTTGTCAGACTTCCATTCATCTAAACTTCTGATGGTTCCGAATGATGACTGTTCTATAGTTTAGTTCTAATTTTGATATGGTTGTGCAAGGAGGCGAGCTGTGTCTACCTATGCTGCCATCTTGACCCGAACGGGACTCTTTAGTTTTCAAATGCACGTTATAACACCTGGGTTAGATTTAGAGTGAGTTAACTGTTGGTCTCAACTACAAGATTTGCATTATCATTTTAAATACATTCTCATTCCTTGTGTTCTAGTTAATTATGATGAATGGGTGTGAGTGTTAACATTTGAATTTCATAACTTTTCTAATTACAGTTCGTTGAGGTAATCAGGGAACAGCATTCAGTTTCTAGATTCAGGTTCTTTTCCTTCCCAACCTCCATGCTTGACTCTGGTGGACCATTTTTAACTTACTCTCATCCATTGTCCTCTCATGCAAATTAGTAGGTCTAGAGCCAGAGTTCTGGGCTCAAACTACCCGGGTTCAGGTTCCGTTTCTGCCACTTACTCCCTTTGTCATCTAGTGTAAGGGATTGATGTAAGGATTAAATGGCAATAAATTAAAATACTTTTAAAAATCTTAGCTGCTTAAATCTCTTGGCAGGATACCTGATAAGTGTTCAGCGATGTCAGTTATTGTGACACAGAGTGGGTTATTAGACAAGAGAGAGTTGGGGCCAGCGGATGAGTCCAGCCTTTATCCTCCTGGTTTTGATGGTGATAGAAATTCTTACTTTATTGGGTTACACTTTACATATAATAAAATATACATATTTTACTTGTGCAGCTCAGTAAGCCCTGGCAGTTGTGTATCTGTGTAGTATTTATGTACTTCTGTAGTTGCGGAACCAATAACTAAATCAAGGCAGAACGTAATCTTCCCCAAAAGTTCTGTCCAGCTGCTTTGTAAATTATAACATGATGTCTATTCCTGAAAGAAATAACTAATAACATTTTCCTAAAATAAAGCTTATACTGAAAGTAAGAGTTTTGGAACTTTTTTTTCAACAGGAGTTTCCCACAAAAAATGGCATATTTTGTTTCTTCTCTCAATAAAATTTCAATGTTTCAAACATATGCAGGTATGTGACCTTTGACTCTGTGTGTGTGAGAAGAAAGAGAGATGTATATACTTCATTAAATCAAAGACAATAATGACTTAGGTGCACTGTATTACTGTATGTATATCTAAGAAGGAAAAACCCCTGAGAAAGGGAGTCTAATAGGAAGCCCTGTCATTAAGCTAGGACCCTGAAGACTATATTTCTCATGTAAGGTTGACTGGAAAATAAACCCGCCACACTAAAAGAGATAGAAGGGAAACAGGCATGTCTCGATGTTGGCTACTGGTTGAAGGAGGAAAAAATTCTCCTGTCAATTTAAACCACAAGCCAGTACTCTCTCAGATATATGCCCTCAGTCCAAGAGAATCCTCAAGCAGATTATATTGATTTTAATTAACACAGGTCTCAGGTTGGTAGCACTCCTAGGAGAGTGTCAGAAACAAACACAAGTCTTCTTGAAAGAATTTTTCTTCATTCCAGGGCAGGAGGGACGGCATTGGCACATTCAGATTTCATAGATATTCGGTGTGAAACAAAGGTGTCTTGGAATCACCCAAATATGATATACCTTGGCTTTTTCTGGAAATGTATTTAATGTGAAACTCATATGTAAAACTACATAGAACTTTGATAGAACCTACTATATGTAATGCATTAGGCTCTTTTACCAATGTAGCTGACATTTTTGTATGTAAAGCTACTATATGAGAAAAATAAAAATATAAGATGTTGGCCCATAAATATACAGATTCATTCTTTAAGAGTATAGGGGAGATGAGGCTGTTCTGTCTTCCCATGTTTTCTTTTGGCACCAAACATCTATGCTTAACCCAGGTTTTCCTTACTCCCTGGATCCTCCCATTACCAGTGGCTCCTGAGGACCATTCTCCACTAAGGCCTGGTCCCCAGGAAATGTAGGTCTCTGTGAAAGCCACACTTATTGTCCTCTGCAGGGTCGTATCAGAAACAAAATAACGAAACACCTAATTCATTGATTTGGTAACGCAAAACCTGCGCTAGTGGTACTAGGTGCTATAGCTAGGTAATTTAGAAAATTTTTAAAAAGCAAGCATTTGGGTTTACCTGTAATATTTATGCCATTTTAGTTCATGTGCTTTCCCTCGCCCTCCCCAGAGGTCACTATGATTTCACCTTCACGAGGAAGCATTCAAGGTGGCACCCTGCTAACAGTACGTGGACGGTTCTTCGATCAGACAGATTCCCCTGTCAGAGTTCTAGTCGGAGGTATTTTCCATCATTTTCAATATAGTACTTTGTAAGAACAAATTCTGTCTTTTCTTTAATAATTCGTAAGAAGAATAATCATCTTTTCTCAATCAATGTCTTAAATTTAAAGCTGGGTATTTTCACATAGGCATTTGGTTCGGGGTCTTGATGCCTTTCCCACTGCACCCAGCAGTGGGCGCCACCCCTTGCAGCCTTGCATGACCAGCACTTGGGCTCTGAGGTTGGTACCAAAAAGGCAGGGTGAGGTGGCATTGTGGCTGCCATCCAGAAATTCCTTGCCACACTTCTAGACATTAACGGATTCTTATATATCATTCTGGAACTGTTGTTACTTCTCCATGGGTTGGTTGATTATGAGTAAATTTAAAGTAGTATTTAGGGTACTCTCATCATCCCCTTCTCAGAGACTGTGCCTTGTTTGGGCGTCAGTAATTACTGATGATATTGGTCTTGCAAAGAGCATTAATTGAAGTGTCACAAATGCACATAGGGATTGGTTCTCTGGTTATGCATCACTTTTATGGGTCTGGTTTAGATCTGTTCAGAGGTGGGGAACTATGCAGCTCAGAAGGGAGAGGGGGTAACTATAGTAATGGGGTCTTCCCGTTCAGTCCTGGTGACCTACCCTCCCTTGATGAGCAGGAGAAGTGATGTCTTCCTGTGCTACTGACACTGCCTTTCTCTGAGACAGCCCCCTGCTCGGGTGGTTTCTACTTTGAAGGAGTTTCCTCAAGCCAGCCAACATGTGGTTTCAAGAAGAGAAATTAATATAAAACAACCTCATCTTTCCTACCCCTATGAATCCTTGCTGGTAACCTGTATAAATACTAAAACCTAGGCCATAGATTTTAAAGTTTTATGTGTGTTTTATGATGTTTTAAATATAAATGTTTTGAATGGTAGAACCAGGGACACAGATTATTTTAAATATATATAATAATATATATAATGTGTTTATATATAATATATAATAATAAATATTATTATATTATTTTAAATATATATAATAAACATATATATAATGTGTTTTATGATCCGATGTTGTACAGTTGATATGCAAATAACAGTCAATGTTTATGATATTTCATTGCTGTTAACATGAAAACCAGATTTGAGGTTTTAAATCCTCAATAATTTCTTGAAAATAATGATTTGAAAATACTGCTTACAAATTATTATTCCTTTTGTTTTCATGTGAAGAACTTGGACCAAACCAGTTTTTTTTTTTTAACCTAAGAGGACTGAGATCACCTACTTTTGTAAATTCTTAACATCAGTTTTCTTCAAGGCTTCGCCTTGGACCCAGGAATGAAATCCCTTGTTGTGACATAATTTTATCAAATGTTTAATTTTGTTTCTCAGAAATTGTGAAATTTTCTTACTCAGACTTGAGATATTTTGCTAAGAAAATGTTGCCTTATGGAAGTATGACAGTCAATAAGTGATAAACTTTAATGGAAAATATATAAAGGAAATGAGGCCCCCCCGATCTTTGCCTCTTGCTTGTGTGACTTTGTTTTAATTGAAAAAGTGCTTCAAGACAGGCAGATGTAATTTGCATTATGAAGCTCTGTAGTAATAGCTTTGCACCTTGCTTCCCTATAGGTCAAGCCTGTGAGGTTTTGAATGTCACAGAAAATAGTATATGTTGCAAGACATCCCCCAAACCTGATATTCTCAGAACTGTGCATCCAGGTAAGTTACCAGGAGATAGACTGGCCATTTCTACATTTACTTAAGAAGACTGTTATTGATTTATATCATTAATGTCTTAGTCCATTTCAGCTGCTGTTACAGAATGCCATTGGTTAGATGGTTTACAAACAACAGACATTTGTTTCTTATAGTTCTGGGGGCTGGGAAGTCCAAGATCATGGTACTGGCAGATTAGGTGCCTGGGGACAACTGCTTCCTCATAGGTGGCCCCTTCTCCAGGCCAGTGAGCTCACTGGGGTCTCTTTGATGAGGACACTAATCCCATTTATGAGGGCTCCACCCTCTTGACCTAAGTGCCTCCTTAAGTCCCCACCTCCTGCTACCATTACATTGGGCATTAAGGTGCACTATGAGTTTGGGCGGGGGGAGGGGGATACAGTCAGCCTCCAATGATTAGTGAAAAATATTGAATTATTTAGAATTTCTTCTTAGAAAATTATAATAAATTTCTTCCTACTTTTCCTCTTTACATTTTCTGGACCAGTGGAGATAAACCTGCCCTCATCCCTTAAACATGACCTACTAAAAGCAGCCATCTCCATTGATAGAGTATCGTGGCGCCTTTATTTCAAATGAAATGATGGTTACTAAATGTTGGTACAGACTAAATGGGAATTTAAGTTATGCCTTTTCCTGGTTAAAAAAATAAATGGCAGAGTTTGATCTTCACTCGTCCAGAATGATTTAGAAGTGATAACAGGGGATGAGAGAAATGGATCAAAATTCTTCTCAGACTTCCACCTGTGAGGCAGGGAAAGCACAGCTGATGGCCTTGCTGTCTACACTGGTTCTCCTGGACCCTGTGCACACGCCTGCGTGGGCTGTGTCCCTTCTTGTGCAGGTAGTGGGATTGGTTAATAATTATAGCAGTGGTTGGAATATGAAGCCAAACAAATTCCATTTACCAACCTCTTAGATTTCCTCATTTTGAACATTAGAAAAATGACCAGTTTAAGAAAAGAATTATGATATTTATAATCGGTAACTTCAAATAAAGTGGTACACATCAGGGAATGAAGTGCTGAAGCCTGTCTCTAAACTGAGCTGAAGAGGAGTTGCCATTATTTCCTAAATCCAGACGCTCCAGGCAAGCCTAAGGGTGCTGGAGGAAGTCAGGAGCCTGGTTGTTGTTGTATTTTAAGGAAGAAATAGAAAGAGTTAGATGGCTCCTTTTGGGTGAGAAAAAAACTTAATCACAGGGTTTATGGCAAGTGTAGATGCACCTTAATGAGAATATTCTCTCTCTGGTTCTGTCCAATAAGGAGATGAAATCCTTGATCAGAAATGATGTTAAAAAATGAAAAAGAAAAAAATACAGACAAATCTTAAAGCCCACAGTATCTGTTCTTTGATTGGTTATAAGCTATGAATTCAGTAACTTTTGTTACAGAGAATAATCAAGGCAAAGCTTTTGTGATCAAACAGTATGAACCTTGAAGTGTTTAGACTTAACTATATAAAGCCACATCAGTCATATCATAGGTAATAATTATTATGTTATTATCTTAACTAAAGTCCTTATAAAGTGCCAAGTGTTTTATATATTACCTGTGTAAAAATATATTCCTTGTATCATATCTAATCCCCATAGCATCCATGCAAATAGTAGCATTGCTACCGTTTTACACAGATGGAGACCGAGATGCAGAGAAGTGAAGTTCTAGTCCATTGCAGACTGTCTCAACAGCACTCCGTCCTCTGGACTCCGGTACATGGAGTCATTGTTTTAATTACACACATGCTCAGAAATATGAGTTGAAATAGAATATCTCTACCCACCACCCAAGAGGAGGCCACTGAGACACCATGTCAAAATTCGAATGAAAGTCTTCTTTGTTTTTATGTTCAGGTGGGAGAGGCCTGAAGCTTGAGGTGTGGAATAACAGTCGGCCGGCACATCTTGAAGAGATACTCGAATACAATGAAAAGACACCAGGGTACATGGGTGCCAGCTGGGTCGATTCAGCTTCCTATATTTGGCCCATGGAGCAAGATGCATTTGCCGCGCGCTTCAGTGGATTTTTGGTGGCTCCGGATTCTGATGTTTATAGATTCTACATCAAAGGCGATGATCGTTATGCCATTTATTTCAGCCAGAGTGGACGTCCAGAAGATAAGGTAGGGGAGACAAAGATCATCTTTGATGTTATTAAAACAATATGATCATCTTTATATACAATATATATATAATTTATTCTAAACCTAAACCAATCAATTTATTAAAGAATTTACCAGAAACATTTTTCATGTGGGTTGGATTCTTTGTTATTTTAACATATGTGATGTGAACTATAAAGTTGTCATAGAAAATCCATCACCTAAAATAAAATGCTCTCCCACATCTACATTTTCTCTTCCATGGGAAAAAACATGTATTTTTTTTACAATTGACATTTTTTATTATAAAGGAATTATAACTACAACAGAGGAAATGAAGAAAATTAAAATATTTTGCTATTATATTTTTACTCAGCCATGAAATAAAGTCCATCATTTTCTTATATCTCTATTTTGTTTTTTATATACATAGGAGCATGCATCCACTTTCATAGTACTCTTTTGTCACATATTAGTATGTTGACATGTTATTAAATGATTTGTGTAAGACCATTTGCATAGTATGTTATTGTATGGTTTACTGAGCTTAGGTCACTCTCTCCATACTGGTAAGTTTCTTACTTCTGATCTTTGATGACCACAAATAATACTTTAGCAAACATTTGTGTACACTAAATTATTCTATATTTTATAGTTTCCTTAAGACAATTTGATAAATGTGAAACTAATAGGTCAAAATAAAAGAACATTTTTTGACTCAATATATGTTGGAAGATTACCTCTCCAACTGCATGTACAAGTTTAAATTGCCACCTGTGATATACAAATTACAATCATCATAGCTGATCAATATGCTTACTTCAAAAATGGTGTAGTCGTTCCTAATGAGAACCCAGTCTTCTCATTCCAGTCTGCAGACCCACTTAGCGACCTTCGGCGTCCTTCAGACCTACTTTTAAGGATCTCATTTGGATTAAATCCCTTAAAGTTCTCTGCAGAGCAAAAGAATATTTTATTTAACAGTAAAAACCGCCCTCCTGCTACTTTCTGGTTTCTCTTCCAGTTCGAAAGGTGGAAAAGTGATGCCTGCGCCGGATGTTTGGTACCGCGGAGCCGATGTTAGGGCAGGAGGGGTGAAGTGAGCTTGGATGAGTTTTAAAAACTTCCTTTAGTCATGGATAACAGATCTTAGAAGAAAAATATGAAGTAGCTTTTCCATTCATAAAAGTCCTGAGGCTGACAGAAATAATAAATAATAAATGCTTAAAATGTTTATTAATATTTCTTCTCTCTCTCTCTCTCTCTCTCTGTCTCACTCTTTCTTCCTCTTTCTCATTCTCTCTTTCTCCGTTTCTCCCTCTCTCCCTCCTCCCTCCCCCCTCCTTCTCCTTTTGGCATAAGATAAGGATTGCCTATCATTCTTCCAATGCCAACAGTTATTTTTCCAGCCCAACACAAAGATCCAATGACATTCATCTTCAGAAAGGAAAAGAGTAAGGTTTTTTTTCTTTAAATTATTGTGTGGTATTTAAAAATTATAAGTTTATGTCTAAATATTGTTTTCAATTTATTTTTATTAGTGGGAATGATATTAGTTTATTGGTTTAATTTGTAATTGGTTAGTCTCTAATTTTAATAAACTCTGTTTTTTATATTTTCAAGAATATTGGCATTCATCTAAACAGGGAAATTTGACATCTAAGTTATCCCTGTTGCTGAAATGATAATTTTGTGAGATATACTTAATCTTGTTTTTGGTTTTTTATTAAGACCTTTCAGTCAGTCCAGCCATCTAATTTCTCTGCTGCCACAGAAATCTGAGCTCTTTAATATTGCTAGGGAAAATCACAAAACCGCATGGATTGGTGCCACAATTAATCCATATTTATTATCCACTCATTTATTCCAGACCCTGGACCAGGTACTGGAAATTTAATATAAAGGATATTAAAATACACTCCCTGTCCTTAAGAAGGACATCATTTAGTGCTGAAAGGTCAAGTGCAGAGAGAAAATGAAGGTACCATTCAAATAGCAGATAATCCCTTTCAAAAAAATTATTCAAGATTCCTAGAAAACAGGGGGATAAAAGACATGATATATTTAAAATAGCTAGCTAAGTTACATGAAAAACATCAAGAGATTCACTGAGATCATTTTCCATATATCTTATATCCGTTAGGATTTGCTACATAAGAAACCATTCCCCAAACTTTAGTTACTTCAAGCAATCCAATTTTGTAATTGGCTGGGCAGTGCTTTTGGAAGTGCACTGCCTTAGTTGGTGATCGATGACACAGAACGGCCTCACTCATACGTCTGGAGCCTCCAGACGTGTAAGTGAGGTCGTCCTATTTTTAAGGCCCTTGAGGGTAGGAGATAGTATCTTTTTCGATAAACATTTATTGACAAAACTGAATGAATTTGTTATGAATGGGAACCACTCTTTACTAACGCAGATATCTTACACAATTCATTTTATTTTAGTAAACTGCTATGACATTTTTGATATGCTAATATTTAAAATCAGGGATACTACAATACAAGTCAGTTAAAAGGCAGGTGTTTCATATAGTGTTGAAATTGTATTCATTGAGAAAACAATTCATGACCTGCTCCGGAGAGAAAAAGTTGTATTTATTAGTTACTCTACTTTCCAGATATTACATTGAAATCTTGCTACAGGAGTATAGACTCAGTGCTTTTGTTGATGTTGGACTGTACCAGTATAGCAATGTCTACGCAGAACAACAAACGGAAGATGCAGTAAACGAAGAGCAAGTTATTCAATCCCAGTCAACAGTTGTCCAGGAAATACAGGTTTGCCATGATTATAGCTCCCTCATCTAGAAAGAAAGTGTTCAAAGGTGGGAGCCCTATTTGGTTATTCATTTTACTAGGTAGGATACTGTCTGATGGGGAAAGCAGTCATGGAAAACTATTGAATTGTGGCTTAGAATATCAGTATTATAGATACAGCCTCCTTAAGGCTGTGACTCGATAAAACTTAAAATTTAAAGTATTTTATCATTTGCAATAAAGGAGAGCAATAAAGAGGCATTGCATAGCTGAATTATGATATCTTGAAATTTTTCTATATAGTAAAGATATTTTCTTAAATTGGGAAATAGGTTATAACTTTGGAAAACTGGGAGACAACTAATGCAACTATGGAAGTCCAGAGGATCATGGTAACCAGCCCGTGTGTAGAAGCTAATTCATGTTCACTTTACCACTATAGATTAATTTATAACATGGAAAAAACTGGTAAGTGATACATGATAAGGGACATTTTTATTTCTCCTCATGTACTCATATAATTATAGAGAGGTATTTGCTGTGGTCAAATTCAGTTTTAATAGCATGCTAGACAAAGCAGAAAAATATAAAGAAAAGCGTTCAGACTGGGATAGAAAATAGCATCAATAAAAACATTAAAAAATATAGCAATGCGGTACATACTATCATTTCCTTCTCTAGGGATCATGATAAAGGTATATCTAAATGCACATGGGATTTTACATATCTGTGACTCATGGGTGAAGGGTTTTCAGGAACTGCTACAAAGGACACATGGACAAAACCAAGGGGGAGGGTGGAAGCAAGGGAGGGAGGTGGGTTTGGCTGGGGTTGGGGGGAGTGGTGGGGAGAAAATGCAGACAACTGTAATTGAACAACAATAAAGTAATTAGAAAAACAATTCAACATTACTGTAAGTAAATAAAAATTATTCTGCATGGATTCTACTTCAAAAAAAAAAGATAACAGGAATTAAATTCATCATTTCAGAGAAGTAAAACGTTGCCTTCAATCTCTGAAATTAAGTGATAGACCCATGAGACACTAATTATCTATTAATAAAAACATTGTATTTCTATATTTTATAATAAATCCTGAAAAAATTAATTTTGCTCTTTCTGTTGTTTCCGTCAGTAAATATTGATGAATGTTTATGTCTTGTCAAATATATTGCTTATTGCCAAGGGATTATTGAAACAATAAAATATGAACTGAAGAGCACAATCCAATTATGTAGTCAATATTACTGAACTTGAATCAATTTCACAACACAATTTCATTAAGTGATCTGTGGTTCAGACCATGAGTGCTTAAAAAAATAAAGTATAAGACATCGTTGCTTTTAATGCAGAAAGACTTAAACTCTTCTTTTTTTCTCCTAAATTCATGCAAGTCTTGCTACCTGCTGATGCTTCTGACTTCATACTGCAATCAGCCTTAAATGACCTCTGGTCCTTAAAACCGGATACAGTTCAAGTGACAAGGACACAAAATCCCCAAAGTTATGTTTACATGATTACGTTTGTATCAACTAGAGGTAAGTATGTATTTCATTTTGCATGTCTCTTAACTTTTTTCTAGGAAACCAGTTTCTATCCTGTGCAACTCCACTGAAAAAGGTAAAAGTGCCATAAAATGACGGAGGAAAAACATTGGATTCACAGTCTCGATCAATTTTGAAAACAATAGAAATTAAATGGTTGTTTCTATTCTATTACAACTTACATTCCCATTGTATTTCAAGGAATGTACAACTCCAATGCATGAGAAATACACCATATAGACTACACACAACTGTATCAATGGCCCTTTTTAAATTAACAAAAATTAGTGAAGATTTTAATTCTGGAAACAAAATTTAAGTAGATCAGTATTGCTCAAGAGACACTTGTTTGGCTGGATTCAGCAGGATGAAGGAATTCTGTGGTCAAATCCACACTGGAAAGTGCTGACCATGGCTTGTCCTTGGAGACTGACAGAGTTTATTGGAATATTAGAGTCTCTGAGGAGTCCTGCAGTGAGAAACAAACAAACAAAGCAAACAAGCAAACAAACAAACCCAGTTCACCTGTGTTTAGTGAAGCATTTCCAAAATTGTCTGACCTTTCTGTGCTTTTCTTTTTTCAAGTCACATCTTAACCTAATGTTTCAGATTTTCAAGTCTTATGGCCAATTCTAGCAACTAGTTTGGGTGTTTGGGGTATCTAACTCATGAAGTAGGTCCCTGAATACGAATGTGTTTACTTTCCTTTGGGCACTCATTATTTCCCAATTCACATAAGTCAAATTTTACTTCCAAGTTTGTCTCAGGAAATTGTTAATTTGATGGTTGGGTGGAGGGTGAAAAATTTTGTGTAACATGAAATGAAGTTCTAAAAATTCTTCCCAAATTAGATGGTCAAAACACTCTATAAATAAAACTATAGTTATTCTTGTTCTTGCAGGAACTTACTTATAGATCAGAAAGAAATTTTAAGGCTTCAGCAGAGACCTAAAGTAGTACGGCACCAAAATCATAACTGGGCAAATTCTAGGGCTTTACCTAACAGAGAAGGTCAATGAGATTCTGCTAGTGAAGCATCCTCCAAAAGGAAATAGACAATCACCAAAATATAGAAGCAGCTCAAGCGTCCATCAGCTGAAAAAAGAAGAAAATTTTACCCTTGAGTCAGCATGGATAGACCTGGAGAACATTATGCTAAGTGAAATAAGCCAGTCAGAGAAAGACAAGTACCATATAATTTCACTCATATATGGAATCTAATGAACAAACAACCAACAAGCAAAATAAAGACAGACCCATAGACAGAGAGCAGGATGACAGCTATTGGGTCAGGGGAAATTAGAGGGTGGGAGGATTGAGCAAAACAGAAAAAGGACTCGTGG
Source organism: Micronycteris hirsuta (assembly GCA_004026765.1). Taxonomy (NCBI): domain Eukaryota; kingdom Metazoa; phylum Chordata; class Mammalia; order Chiroptera; family Phyllostomidae; genus Micronycteris; species Micronycteris hirsuta. Next base: position 106,886 of record PVJI01000781.1, read on the forward strand.
ACAATAGATAACTGTGTGGTGATTGCAGGGAGATGGGAGGTACAAGGGGGCTAAATGGGAATGGAAAAATACAATAAAAATTAAAAATATAGAAAATTAAGATATTAAAAACCTAAAAAAAAGACAAAAAATAGACATTTGAGAACAAGGCCTTAATTCTCTCAAAGTAAAATTGTATTAACAGACCTCACAGGCCGGGGCTGTTCCTTGGAATTCAGCTTTGTACCTGATCCGTGCCTTAGAAAAAGAAATAGCAATATCCCAGCCTAGCTCTTCACGCTAAGACAGTGGCACTGGCACAAAACTTAAAGAATTTTTGGAATATACTAACTACTTCCCATTGATCTTTACTTCCTGGTCCCAATACTGCCTTTTGTTTGTCTTACAACACTTCCTTGTAAGCCGTAAAAACAGAACCTTCAACGAACAGCATGTTATCTTGCTGTTTTCCTGTTTCTGCTGTGAATAAACCTGTGCAAATTCCAGGATCTGCATCTTCCCTATTCATTTCTATTTTGTGATAATAAGACTCCAAATTAAACCAATTTTGCTAAATTTGATTTCTACTATGGATATATTGATATATATTTTTTAATTCTTAAAATTCTGTTTGGTACTTCATTGCAGGAGACTTTGATCTGCTTGGCTATGAAGTGTTTGAAGGATATAACATCACTCTGGATATTACAGAACAAACCAAAGGAAAGCCCAGCTTGGATACATTTACGCTGACCTGGGATGGGATCACTTCTAAGCCTCTTACCCCATGGTCTTCAGTAGCTGAAGTACGCTGTTAGTTTTTTAAACAGAAAGCCATTTAAGCGTCACTTTTCTATTTAAAAAAAACACTTAAGGAGTAGTAAAACTCTCCTAATTGGCATGCTGGGTTAGAGCCAAACCATAGGGAACACAGAAGGGAGGAAATACCACAGAGACAGAACGAAAGGGGCTTTCTTAGATCTCTGCCAGCAGGGTCCAATGTATCTCCATATGTGAGTTACTGAATTTTGACAACTCCCTGTACAATGAGCTTAACTTAATATTTGTTTGATGATTAAAGATCACCTGTCATCTCAAGTCGTTAGTTCTAAACATTGTTTATATCTGTGCTTTGCCAAAGAAATAGATGTGGAGTTATAGGAGATCTCATGAATGTGTATCAATCCCTGTGTATGTGAAATTATTTATTATTTTTAAATAGGTTTCAATATCTGTATCTCTTCTTTTGAGAAAAACAGAATGCATCAGATTGTATGGGTTTTTTTCCAATTAATTTTTATTAAATTTGGAGAACTGTTCATTTGGAGTCTGTTTAATTGGGTGCTAATTTATTTAGGTTTGCCTCATTGTTCTCTTTTTAAAAAACTATTAAGCAAATATATCTATCTTAGCAATAACTAAGGAAGCTAATATTAGCTAATTGGTTGTAACTATCATCATTCTGAATTAGTATTCTTGAAAAAGTTATAGGAAACTAAAATTATCACGTATTAATTATTTAGGAAACAATCTTTTAATTATGCCTTAATTATGGGAATTATCACATGAATATGTTGTAACTAATTAGTAGAATTAATAGAAGAATTAATAATGTTCTAACTCTCCATGAAAAAAGAAGTTGCTGAAGTTCATATCTGTTAATTTAGTTTCAGGCAGCAGTGGAAGAAATGGTTAGTGCTCAGTGTCCGCCACGAATCACAAATTTTGAAGAAGGATTTGTTGTGAAATACTTCAGAGATTATGAAGTGGATTTTAACCTGGTATGGAATGTTTAATGAACTGTGAAACTGACCAAATAAGAATTCATATAAATATTTGAAATGTTACCATTTCTTTTTTTGAACCAGCATTAATTCTTTATCATTCAAAGTCAAATTGCAAATATAAATTTTTGGTAAGGTCTGTTCTAATGTCTCTTTGCATTATGAAATGATTCATTTGTGAAAGCAGTATTTCCACTCCACCTGAATTTCTTGATTAATAGACAGTAGACAAATACAAGATCTGTAGGGGTTTTTGTTTGGTTTCTTCCCTTGGATACAAAGAATACAATTTGTAGTGGGGTGTTACATAGTAAGTCACTTCCCTTGCTTTTTGGTATCACTCTGCTCAGTTAGTACAATGCCTGGTGACAATGTATTTCTCGGTGAGATATAAAGATTTTTCATGGATACACAATAAAGAAAATTTAAAATACACTACTTTCCTAATTCTTATTTTGAGGTCTTAAGGAAGCCAGATGGGCACCATGTCTAAGTGAATATCATCAGAATAAGAAATATGCTAGTTATTCAGTTCAGATCAATACCCTGTAAGTAAATAGGCAACCTTCAAATATAGATCATTTGATGCCTATATGAGGAGGTTTATTAGTGAAAAAAAGGGAAAATCCACTTAATGGGCTACGTTTTCAACCTAATTTAACAAATCTACATGTATTGGGGCTCTCCTGTCCTGAAGGTAGTACTTGCAGCCCAGGGAATTGCCCAAGTAGATTTACATTCCACCCCTTTCCTTCTTCATCTCCCGTCATCATCGCAGCACATTTTTTGTTCCACCTTCCCTTGACAATTTGCATTTCATAGCACCTGCTTGTCTCACATATTTCACCCTGTTCTGAAGCCCTTTGGTCCCCTTTTACTTTTAAATAACTCCTTTTTATCTTTAAAGACAACTCATGTGCCACTTTCTCTTAGTCATTTTTCTTGATGCTTTTATGTGAGTTAGACACCGCCCTTTAGCCTTTGTTCTATAATACTTGGCCCCTCTGTTCCAAACGGGTAGGCTTTTGTGTTCAGGGATAGTGTACACCATTCAAACCCCGAAGGTTAAACAAAAATCAAATCCACAAACAAACAAAAACCTGGCACACAGTGAACGCTGAATGAATAAACATTTCTGGAAGGAAGGATTAAATATCATTAAGGAATGCATAATAATGGGGGAAGACAGGATTTTGGAAATACAGTTACAAGGGATTATGTGATTACAGATCAAAATGAGTGATAGAGTATGATAGCTTTAGAATTTCAAAGAAGAGAGAAAGCATTTCAAGTTACAGCCATCTGGGAAGCAATGAGATTCAAGGCGGAACTTGAAGGGCTTGGATGGAGATGTTGGGGAATAAAGCAGGACAATAAATCATGTTTTCGTTTGAAATATCACTGTTTCTGCAGGAACATATTAATAGAGGGCAGAAGACAGCTGAAACCGATGCTTACTGTGGTCGCTATTCCCTGAAAAACCCAGCTGTTCTTTTTGACTCAGCAGATGTTAAACCAAACAGACTACCATATGGAGACATTTTATTATTTCCTCATAATCAGGTAAGCTCAACAAAATGATATGCTAATTAAATTTGTAAAATCCCTTGGTAATAAAATTTCATGAAATTTTAAGACAAGGAGAAGTGCTTGTCATGTGAAATCACATCACAATTGGACAGGCACTGTGGTTCAGTTTCAAGGTGCTTGGGATTTTCTCTTCTGCTGATTTTCAAAAAAAGAAATTAAAATAATACACAGTACCATGCACATGTATTCTGCTTTACCTCAAAATTTCAAAAAAATTTATTTGCACACAACTTTAAATACTAAAACAATTAAGTATGCATATTTGTTCAATATGCCTTCATCAATTATGAAGAAACAAAAGAGGATCACCATAACAGAGTGATTTCAGGTACCTAATCAGGCAAAAGTGAAAAAAAATTCTGAGAAGAGGAGTTGGCAATTTTAGGATAGGTATTTAAGACTAAGAATCATAGATTTACCCTTTCTCTTGTTTTAAAGTTCCAAATTGTAGTATATGTTCTGAAGTTGGAAGTTCTAAATGTGTTTGGTATTTTCGAGGTATTGTAGACCATTAAAACTGGTATTTCATCACTATTTTATAGAGATGTCATCATCTGTAAATGCTCAGCTGCATTCACCTAAATGTTTCTCTCATTTCCCTCTCTATGTGTAATGCACTTTTAAATTCCCTGAAGAGTTCAGTTAGAGATGGGCTAGTTCTTATGAACCTTAGCAACTATGAGGAGTGAGTTATTTCCATTTTTTAAGGAGACTGTATCTTAAAAAAATAAAGAAAGAATTAATCATTCATTGTAAGGTCATTTCAATTCTACTTCCTCTTCTATAAAATCTTCTCCAACTCTTCTGCACCTAATTGGCTGAAATTAATTTTTTATTCCTGGGTGTTATGATACATTTTGTTAGGAAAATGCTTGATAGTTGTTTATTGGATTGGAATGAATTAACTTGAATTGCTACAAAATAATTTAATGGTAAGACACTGTTACTGATTTTTTTCATGTTTTTTATGTAGTTATGTTTAGCATACAAAGGATTCCTGGCAAATTATATTGGTCTAAAATTTCAATACCAAGACAAAAGCAAGATTACTAGAAGCACTGATATACAATTTGCATATACTTTTGCTTATGGAAACAAGTAAGTTACACTGTGAATTGGATAACTTAACTTATAATAGAGTATGTAAACTGTGAAGTTAAAACAAACCCATTTCTTGTTTATTGTTTTGGATAAATCGTGGACACCATGGGTCTCACTGCCATTTTCCTGCCCACTATGTAAGCTTCCTAACAGAAATAGTTGTACCAAAAATAAATCTATCAATTATGAAAATAAGAACTGGTAGCATCATCATCGCCCATGACCATTTAAAAGACAAAACAATAGTAATCTGTTAAGTATACCAAATTTTCTAAGTAGTCATTTTTAAAACTTTAAAGTCATATAATGAATAGGATTCTACTGAGAGTCCCTAAGTACTTTTACTATTTTAAAAGGCACTTTAACTTACTGTAGCACTGCATATAATTTTCTAAAACTGGTGAGTTTGCAAACCATGAAGGAAATGAGAATAAAAAATGCCCAAGCAAACTAGACAGTTAATAACTACAGTAGTAGCTGTAAAGATGTAAAGATTATTGTTAAACTTTACTTTGTTAATTGGATGGCAGCATTTCCTCTTGTTGTAAACTATCATAGTAGAATTGCTTCATTAGAATTTATGGGATTCCAATGCAGTTAGTATGTAATGGAAAATCTGAATTTGAATCTAAATTACACACTTAAAAGGTACTGTACTATAAATAACTCAGCACCTTTTCCCCCCGCTTAGAACAGGAGACAATGCATCTCAAGAGCTCTTTTGGAAGGAATATCAAGATCTAGTTTTGCTTCTTAGTAATGGACTGAGTTTATTTCTCTATCCCTGACATCTTCTACTAAAATAGTTTACTTCACTTTTGTGTCTTATGTGCTGTACATCAAAGTGTATGCTCCTTAGTTTTCCTACTGGTTGCTATAAAATAGTTTACATTCCTGTGGCTACTGCCAAGGTTGCAAATAAGATAACGTCTATTTGGATGCAACATGAAATCTTTCACTGCCAAGTTTCTGTTGTCTGCTGTCCCTCGTTGTGGCTGCTTTTCTATACCAATAAAGTATGCTTGATGTTCTTCTTGTGAGAGAAAAAAACCCTTTTACTCTTTAAGATTTTAATGCTTTTCACAGTGCATTTGCTTACATTAAACATTACAACTGATTGATATAGCTAATTAATATACCATATTTCAGCTGGACATACACTTGCATAGACCTTCTGGACCTCATACAAACCAAATACACTGGGACTAATTTTTCTCTTCAGAGGATTAGTTTGCAGAAAGCATCAAAATCACAGTCCTTCTATGTGGATACAGTTTACATTGGACAGACACCCACAGCTTCAGTATGGGATGGTATGTTACATCATTGCGCATCTACTTAAGCCATCTAAATCTATTTTATAGTGAATTCTTACCATGGAAACTATTTATATTCTGTAGTTCAAATAGAAACAATAATCTCTAAATATTTATGAGTTATTTTTCCCCCAATAACAGTATTTAATCATTGTTTTAAAGAATAGGGCCAGGTGATTGCTCTAAGTGCATCCTTAATAGAAACTGTCATTATAGCAAAAATTGGGTTTATAGACCTGGATTTTGTTTACAGAGAGATAAACCATGGCAATCACTTTTGGTTTGCTTTGTTTGGTTTTTGAGAAACAACTACCAACATAGAGATCTGTTTCTAGAAGGCTACAATCGACATTGTTGGTGTGGATATCGGCATCGACATCTGCTTAGTAAGATTGAGCTGAATCTGTCCATGGACTTGATTAACAGTAATTAATAATGTGGTAAATGAAAACTTTATTTCTGGCAATCTCACTATTGTTTTTCTAATCATCTTAGTAGACTCATATATATATATTTATAGATGTATATATATTTATATACTTATATATAAAAGCTTTGATAATAAAATTATTAAAGTTAAACTATGACTTTAAAATATCAACCTAATTCCAGTCACCTTAAGAAGCCACTATTCCCATTCTTCAGAGGGTTTCAAGTGCAAGATAATGCACAGATAATGCGCCGACTGGTAAAAAATTAAATGCTACTACTTTAGAGACACTCCTTTTGAATTTGCTATCATCACATCTACATTATAATTGGTGGAACACACTGTAAGGCAGCTGATTTGTGCTGGGATAGAGGTAGCTTGTTAAAGAACATTTATTTAGCACCTACCGGGAGGCAGGCATTGGGTCCGGTCCTAATACAGAGCAGCCAGCAGGACGTCCTGGCCCTGCCCTCTGGGGCCCCAGGAGCTCCACGTGCAGGGCACCCGGACAAGCAGAGCTAACCAGCCCACAGAGAGCTACATGGGACCCAGGGTGTGCTGGCTTTTAAGTAACAATTTAAACAACGTTTTTGTTTGTTTGTGTCACCTGATGAGGTTCATAGATCAACAAGCTTAAAGCTTTATAGTCTGGAAGTGAAAGTTTGCCAAGTCCCACAGACTATTTGCCTTAAGATCGTCTTTCTAAAATTTGATTTTAAGCAGCTTATTCCATAACATGTGGATATCATTTAATGGTGATTTCTTTTTTAACAGCAGCATCTATGCAATTTTACTTTCCATTTACTTTACGTTCTTTAGAAATGCCAAAGAGAAGACTCCCAGCATTAGCAAATAAAGGAATATTTTTAAAGCACTTCCAGGTGAATCAGACCAAAATTAATGGATCAAGTATGACCAACCAATATTCTGTCACCATGACTTCATATAATTGCAGTTATAATATACCCTTGATGGCTGTGAGTTTTGGACAGGTAAGCCTAGAATTTTACAAGTTACTATTTACTTTCAATTTATGAAGCATTGGCTTTGATCTACTAAACTTTCTTTTTAATCTTTACAAACAGGTGACATACAGATTGAATATCTTTTATTAGGACAAGAGAATTATTCTAAGGGCAAATGCAGACTTGTTGAATTTGAGCATGAATAATCACTTTAAATATTAAAAAACTTTCAAAAATATATTTATGGGTCCTGGCTGGTATAGCTTAGTGGATAGAGCATGGGCCTGTGAACCAAAGAGTCACCAGTTCAATTCCCAGTGCCTGGGTTGCGGGCCAGGTCCCCAGTAGGGGGTGCTCAAGAGACAACCACAAATTGATGTTTCTCTCCCTCTCTTTCTCCTTCCCTTCCCCTTTCTCTAAAAATAAATAAGTAAAATCTTTAAAAAATATTTAAAAAATATATGGGAAAAACAAGGGTAAATATCTTTATGACACTGTCAGATTTAAGTAGTCTTTTCTGTTGATTAAAAAGAAAAAATTTGTGCTCTTCCAATAAAGATATTTGAACAAAAATTATTTATTGAAAGAAAATTTTAGATACTGCATGTTTTTAATTTTTTTCTGTTATAAACACCGTTTAACTTTTTCTGGTATCAAAGTTGATACAGGGAGGAAGGAGACAGTTTACAATTCCAAAAGGACTGGACAATTTTTTTGTATGGCTTGAGTTGTTTAAAATTATTAAATATTGCAATATGATGAGATTTTTAAAATTAATGTCCTACAAAAAGATATGAGTTAATATAGTTTTCAACAACAAACCAAAAATAAATATAATAAGCTCAAGATTAAGGGTTAAATAATTATTAAATATTATAGAAGACTCTCATAAAGAATGTTTTGCTAACTCAATAATACGTGATTAAAAATACCAAAAAACAGCAAGTATTTCATGAAAATTGCCTTTCTCTTGTTCTGGCTCAATGTTTTAATTTTAGTGTCTTCAAGGTGAGTGTCTCGTAAACACTTCTCAGTGTTTTTGTCTCAGCCCTACAACAAAATGTAGTAACTAACTTAGGGCTTTGTGTTGGCAAAGCACCTGTGTCAATAGTCTCCTTGTTTTCAAAATTTGTCATTAAAATTGGTAATTGTATCCTCTCTAGCTTTAGCTAACCCATAGTTAAATTATAGAAGATGGTACTTATATTTTTATGAATTAAAAAATTTCAAATTAAAGATACTTGCAGTAATGTACACATAAATGTCTATATCAATGACTTGTTTAAAAACTGTAACTTTGAGACCATTATAGATTCATGTGCAGTTGTAGAAAATAATGCAGAACTGTTTCTATGCCCTTCACCCACTTCCCCCCAACAGCAACATCTTGTGTATCAATAGCATAATAGCACAACCGGGAAATTGACGCTGATGCATTCTACCAAACATGCGCAGTTCTCCGCGCTTTAGTTGTGTATGTGTGTGTAGCTCTGGACAATTTTATCAAGTGTAGATTCACCTGACCACCACAGAGCGATTCCATCACGAGAGTCCCTCATGCTACCCTCTTATAGCGATGGCCACCTCCCTTCCTCCTTCACTCCCTTCTATCTGATCATCACTAGTCCACCTCTATAATTTTGTCATTTCAACAATGTTATGTAAATAGAATCAGACATTATATAATCACACCTGTATGTGCCTTTTGAGACCGGCTTTTTCACTGGTCATAATTCCCTTGATACCCTTCAAGTTGCTGTGGATACCAGCAGCTTGTACATTTGGGTTGCTGGGCAGTGTTTAATGATATGGATACCCACAGTGTGTTTAACCACCTCCTCAGTGAAGAGAACCCTGCAGCTGTTTTCCATTTCTGGTTATTATAAATAAAACTGCTGTAAACGTTCATCTGTAGGTTATCATGTAACACAAACTTTCATTTTCCAGGTTAATTGCCCAACAGTGCAATTAGCACATATATAGCTTTGTAAGAAACCACCATATTCTTTTCCAAAGTGACTATATTATTTTACACATCCACCAGCAATGCATGAGTGATCCAGTTTCTGTACAAACTTGCCAGCATTTGGCATTAACACTATTTTTTTTTAAATTTAACCATTCTGTTAGGCTTTGTACTGATAGCTCATTCTGGTGTTAATTTGCGCTCCCTAATGCCTAAGGATGTTGAACATCCGTATACCCTCTTCTGTGAAATGTGTTTTTCCTTTTGCCCATTTTCTAATTGAATAATTTTCTTATTTTGAGTTTTTAAAGCTTTTTATATATTCTAGATGCAGGTTCTTTGTGTACATGTGTAGTTCTATACAATTTTATCATACGTGTAAGTTCATCTGACCCCAGATATGTTTCTGCAAATGTCTTCTCCAAGTTGGTGCCTCGCTTTTCTTCTTAATACGGCATTTCATAGAGCAACAGTCTCTAATTTCGATGAGATCCAAATTTATCAACTTTTCCCTTTTATGAATGTTGCTTTTAAGGCTAAGCATTATTTGCTTAGCCCTAAGTCCTCAATTTTTTATGCTTCTTTCTGAAAGTTTTATAGCTGTACGTTTTGCAGTTAAGGCCATGATCCACTTTCAGTTAATATTTGTATAAAATATGAAGTTTTAGGTGGAGGTTAATCTGTTTGCCTATGGCTCCAGTGGTTCCAGCACCATTTATTGAAAAGACTATCCTTCCTCCATTTAATTACTTTTGCACTTTTGTCAAAAATCAACTGGGTATATTGGTGTGGGTATATTTCTGATTTCTCTATTCTGTTCCATTGCTCCATGTATTGATCTTTCCACCAATACTGATTTGAATCTCTTGAAAACTGTAGTAGAAAATTGTAGTCATACAGGGTAGAACCCCCCAAAACCTGGAATTTATTTATAAAAACTGTATTTATTCTTACATGTTTAAACTTTAGGCACCTTCAAAGTACTCTTTATTTGATGCAATACAACTATCGAGACTTTTTTCCACTGCTCAAAACAGTTTTGAACTCGTCGATTTTGATGCCTTTTAGTGCTTCTGCTGCTTTTTCGTTTCACCTCTTCCACATCCATATTGGTAAAATGTTTCCCTTTGAGGACATTTTTCATCTGGTGGAACAAAACAAAAAGTTGCTCGGGGTGAGATAGGGTGAATAGGGAGGATGGGGCACAGGAGTCATGCCATTTTTGGCCAAAAACTGCTGAACACTCAGCACAGTATGCTCGTAAAGATGTGCCCATAAATCACCTGCCACAAAATGGGAAAATACGTTGAAAGATTTGTCAAACAAAATTCACTGAACCTAACACAGCCTCTCACAACACCACCAGCTGGTTCACTGATACAGATGGGTTCCTAGAACACTCACCTAGGGTAGGACGCCTGTATTAGAAAGGGCCCACCCTCTAGAAGATAATTCCATTTTGGGGGTCCCCCCTCATATGTGTCTTACTTAAAACATTGGGAACAGTGACTCCTCTATTCTTCTAATGAAAAACTGGTTTACACTATTCTAGGTCCTGTGTCTTTTCATATAAATTTTGGAGCAAGCTTGTTTATGTCTACAAAATTCTTGCTGATATGTTGGTAAGAATTGCGTTAAACCTAGATTTAACACCTCTGTTATGGAGAGAATTAACACCTTTATTATGTTGAGTCTTCCAATCTGTGAACACCATGTGTCTCTCCATGTATTTAGGTCTTTCTTGCTTTCTTTTATTAGCATAATTAGATCTTCTTTGATTACTTTTATCATGATTTTGCAATTTTCAGGTCAGATCCAGGACATGTTTTGTTAGGCTTATACAAAAGTATTTCATTTTCTTTGAAGTAATTGTAAATGGTCTTGTGTTGTTAATTTTGGTTTCCACGTGCTTGTCATTTGTATGGAGAAATGGACTTGGGTTTTGTGTGTTCATCCTGTATCCCACCACCTTGCAGAGCTCCATGGATTTTACAGAGTAAACGCTCTCCTATAGCCGCTATCCGAATCAAGATAAAGAAGTCATTAGCTCCGAGAGAGTCTTCCTTGTGCCTTCTCTTTGTCATTAGATTGCTTACGTTTCGCCCCTAGGTAGCCACTAGTTTGACTTCTGCTTATTTTTAATCATATCAATGTGCAATACATCTAGCTTATTGTATTTGATATTGTGAGATTCATGTATTGCCTGTAGCTGTAGACCATTCTTTTTCATTTGTTTATAGTATCCCACCTTGTAAATATACCACAATTTATTCACTCTGTTGATGGCCTTTTGTATTCTTTTCAGTTTGGGGCTATTGTGAATAAAGTTGCTGTGAACATTCTCTCATCTGTCTTTGACACTTACATCTACTTATTTCTGTGGGCATTTAAATTCCAAAAGATAACAGACAACTGTGAGGGATCAGAAACAGGACAATGTGATTTTCACTATTAGAGTTACAGTCTATGAATTTCTATAGCACATGTTTCTTTTGTCAGTCTACTAGCTCTCAACATAGCCAGGTATTTCCCAAGTCTGGATCATTCATTGTACTGATCATTCACTTCCTCATATTGTTAGTTAAGTTTTCAAGTCCCCATGTGTGTTTTTCCTACGAGGTTTTTAGGTTTTTGGTAGCCATGACTGCATCTCAAGTTTCTTTGCCTCCCCACCGAGATTAGCACTGTACCCCGAATAGAATGCCTGCTCAGTAAATATTTGTTCCTTGAGTGATGAAGGGTACACTCTGAATTAATGAGGAATGACTCTGGTTCCAGCTAATTGCTGCACAGATGACAGTTGACTTTGGCCTCATTATTGCAGCAATGTAGGTATGGTCTGTGTTGATTTATGTGGCTCTCCTTGATGTCCTGGAGAATCCTGAACACGTGAGGCTCATTTACATCATGTCCCAGGATCATACTATAGTGAGAGAGAAATCTTCTTAGCTGTTGTCATGTTTAATCATTTTATCAATATTTATTTTGGAAATTAGATAATCATGAACAAGACAGAGAATGAGTCTGTTTACAGAGGAAATAATTGGCCAGGGGAATCAAGAATTCGTATTCAAAGAATTCAAGCAGCATCTTCACCTCTGAGTGGCAGCTTTGACATTCAAGCTTATGGACAAATTCTCAAAGGTATATAAAAAAAGTCCAGAACATTTGTACATGTGTCTATTGGACAATGCTGATCTAGACTAACATAATAAACATCATGCCATACTTCTTTCTAATAGTATTTCTCTACATAATTTGCATAATTTACTGATGTAAAGCTAAATGATCCAGAACAAATTAAATTTTCACGTTTTATTCATTGCTTTACCAGATATACCAGGTTATATTTTCAATCTCTTTTTCTTTTAAGCCCATGGCCTATAGGCTGTCTCTAAAGTTAATTGATATTAAAAATAAAAGTATTTGACCCAAGGCTATAATCTGAGATACATTGCTCATGTAATTTTTGTTTCCAAGAAATATGTAAATTCTTGACGTAAGTAGGAGGCCAATTCACTTCTTCTATATTGGAGGAAGACAGCTGGTTTACAAGTGCTCATACACAGTACACACTGTATCTGTTTTAAGGATAAAATCGGTTTGTGAATCCCTGACTCCCTCTGTGTGCACAGGCCTCCCCGCCACGGTGTCAGCGGCAGACCTACGGTTTGCTCTCCAGAGTCTGGAAGGAGTGGGGCAAGTCTCGGTTACACGGGAGGGAACCTGTGCTGGATACTCATGGACCATCAAGTGGAGAAGCAGACATGGAAAGCAGGATCTTCTACAGGTTCCCTTATTGGACTTGGTTTCTGTTTTCTTCTGTTGGATGCATGCTTGTTTGTACCCTGCTTCAGTCTAAAAAGAATCGGAGGCTGTGCATATACATTTTTTAAATTTTATTTTTATTGTTTGTGCTGTTATGGCTGTTCCCATTTTTTCTCTCTTTCCCCACCTCTACCCAGCCCCACCCTTCCCCTAATATTCAAACTAATATTAGTCATTTAATTCAAGTTGTAATTGATGCAATATATGCAATGATCTAGCATTTTTTCTAGGGTAGATTGTGTTTATTTTTTTTATTTTATTTTTTTTAAAGATTTTATTTATTTATTTTCAGAGAGAGGAGAAGGGAGGGAGAAAGAGCAATGTATGGTTGCCTCTCACATGGCCCTCACTGGGGACCTGGCCTGCAACCCAGGCATGTGCCCCAACTGGGAATCGAACTGGGACCCTCTGGTTCCCAGCCCGCGCTCAATCCACCGAGCTACACCAGCCGGGCCAGATTGTGTTTATTTTTGAAGAGGCTCCTTTTCTAATAAATGTTGCTGAAATTGTTTTAAATTTTTTTTTATCCTTTAATTTCTCTTCAGTCTTAACCATACTTAAATTAAAAAAAAAAACAACTTAGTGCGGTCATCATAGACTTCTGTTAAAATAATTTTGTTTAAAGTAGATTGATGACTCCAACATTATTGGCGAAAACGCTGGCATGACCGTCAGGAAGGCGAAGGAAGGCGGCTTATTTAGACAGCGCATCCTCGGAGACCTGCTTCGTGCACCCGGCCGGCAGCCACAGGTTTTTTTGAAACTTTCCACGTGATGTTTAACATTGTCTAACTAGTTTGTGATACATTAAAGACCTGGTGAAACAGGAGATGACATCTTCATTTCCATGTGACTATCAGTGTCAACAGTTGACCAATTCAAAAACATCATGTTATGATCTTTGGGAAAATTACATTCCTTATGATAAAAGAGTTGATTTTTAAGCTGCACTACTGCCTGTTAGGATTTGAAAACATGTTCTTTCATTTAATCTTTACAGAAGCTCTGCGAAGTAATTTTTAATGTCACCACTTTAATGGTGAGGAAATTATAGAGCGTAAAGAGTTTGGGGGACTTTGCCAAGAGTAAGATTTGCTTTCCTTCACAGCACTGAACCCCAGGGCATGATGCGCACGTACTCTTCATAATTATTGTTTATGCTCCTGTGCAAACCACCCTTCTCACCCCCAGTAGGATGTGAATTTGGTACAGCAGGATGTCATCTGTTCTGTTCAGTGTGGTAGTCCTATATTCTAACATTTACAACTGTGCCTGATACAGAGTGCGCACATCTGCTGAATGAATGAATGGATGGATGAATGAATGAAGCGTCAAAGCAGAAAAAGATCAAGTAGAAAGACTAATTGTTATAAACACACAAGGAAACAGACACCATTATATAATTCATTCTAAATTCTATGCATATTCTCTTTAACCATGCTACCTCTTTACCTGCATTCTTCATCTCTGTGTTTTTTTTATTTGAAGGTCGAAGTCTATGTCAACGGGATTCCTGCTAAATGCTCAGGTGACTGTGGGTTTACGTGGGACCCCATGACTACCCCTGTGGTCCGGGCCACAAGCCCTTCCCAAGGTAACCTTCTGCTTTTTAACTCGGGTATGGGACAGAAGATAACTAGCAAAAATATGAATTCTGATCATGATTTTTTATATGCGAGTGTCACCAGCTAAGACAAGCAAACGGTCTGCATAGTGGGAAAAAATGTATCAAATTAGAAAGCTATGAAAAGATCATTAAGGACTTATTTTTGAAAAACAAAAACTTTTAGAGTTGAATTCACCATTTTTTTCTTTCTTCAGTTTCACAAGATTAGAATCATTCTCTAAAATTTCACTCTGATATGGAGACTTTTTTCTTCTCCGTTACCTAGAGTATTGATTGAAAATTTTCATCAAATAAGACCAATTCTAGGAGATTTAGTACTAAAAGGCTAGTGATGAGAAAGCTGCTATTTAGTAAAAGAAAATAATTAGGTCCTAGATTTTAGAAGAAAAGAGAAATTATTGCCAAGAAGTCAGTCTAGGGGGATGCATTATACCACGTCTTCATGATATATGATTGCTTAAAAACATGTGATTATGCTTTGTGTCCAAACTCCCAAGGATCAAAATATATGTCAGGACTAAGGAGTCTAGGAAGTGGCTTTTTTTCAGTCAGGAAAAAACTCATATACTATAATTGCATATTAGGTCTTGGTGGTAGGTAGGAAAATTCACCTGACAAATTAGCCAGTTCTTCCTATAGTCCTTATTAAAACAAAAAAGGGGGCAAGGGAGCAAATTAAATTGTTAGAGAATGGGCAATATAATTTTGCTGAACTTTTAAGGTTTTAAGAGTGAAGAAATTATAGCTAAAGATAATAGCATGAGATGTTTGCAAGTATTTTAAGGTAGATGTGTGTAATAATTTTTAACCCGTGCCTTTCAGTATAAGGTCAATACTATCAATTTTATCTGTGACCATATCACTTGGGTCATACCATTGCCTCTCTTATTAATCTAATCCTCCTTTTGACAGTCTTAAAATGATTGAAGTATAATTATAGATCAGAAAATAAAATTTGAAATTTGTGATGAAAGAATATATTCTTCAGACTTTTTTCCAAAGTCATGATATTAACTTTGGGGTAATTCATGTTATATGGGGCCAAAACTTTTGAAAATAAGGATTTGATGAACTTCAATTTGGTTATAGTTCTTTGATTTCTTTATTTTTTTGTATCTTTGTATTTTGTAGTGAATTTCCAATTTTATATAAGAATTTTATGAAAAAAAGATTCTTACTCAAAATCATTAATACCTTGAATAAATTGCTTTTTGCCATGTTTTGATAAATTTTAAAATAATAAAAGAAATATAAATAATGCTGTAAAAACATCCACATTTTCTTCGCTGACACTTAACAGCTGTTAACATTTTGTTGTATTTACTTTAAATCATCAGTTTAAGAGAGAAAATGTTATTGGAACAGCTAACGCATCCCCCTTAAGTGCTGTTGCTAGTCCTAGTCAACTATAAACCTACCCAGAGGGAATCACCGTAGTTAATTCTGTGTGTATCCCTTCATGTCATTTTTAATTCCTCTTGTATGTAGCACACAGTAATTTTACCAGGTCATATGTTTGTGAATGATAAACTACAGTGTAAATATCATTTGCATCTTACTTTTATCATTCATTTTGAGAAATATTTAGGTGGTTTTGTGCATATCTAATTCATTACTTTAAAATATTTCATGAATATGCCAATCTACTTGTTTCTCTATTGATAGACATTTAGTTTCCCCACAGTTCTTGTTTTTACATATGATTGTTTTGAGTTTTGCTGTACTTGTGCAAATCTCCCATTGAATACATGCTAGAGCTTCTGTAGGTCGCGTGTCCACACGTGCTGTATAATAATTGAGTGTCTGTGTACTCAGCTGCCCTCCAAATTGCTCTCCAAAGTGGCTGTACTTTCAGCAGGTATGAAAGTACCACATTTCCTACATGCTTGCCAATACTTGGTATTACCAGTTTCCTAATAATTTGGGTCAATCTGATATGCAAAATAAGTTATTATTTTAATGTGTCTGTTCCCTGATTAGTACTGTACATGAGCAACTTCTTGAATATTCCTTGGACATTGAGATTATTACTTCTTCTGCAAATTGCTTGCTAATATCCTTCATCCATTTATCAGGGTGTTTTTGTCTACTGACTTGTCACCGTGTACTACACACTATGTTTACTAATCCCGTGTGCGTGTCTCCTTCCAGCCTATCACTTGTGTTTTCTTTTTTTTTTTTTGTCTTGTTCATGGAAACATTTAGGTCATTAATTCATTCTGATTTATGTTTCCTTTACTTCATGATTACCATGGCTTTTGCACTATATTTAAGAAATTCATCTCTACATTAAAGTCATTTGATTGTTTTCTTCTAAAATTTTAGAGTTTGATTCCTGCAGGGTCTTTGTTGTGTGTGATGTTATATAAGTAGGGTGACCATATCATTTATTGATCAAATCTGGACACTTTGGAGAGCTGAATGGAAAACCATTGAGTATAAGAGGCTGGGACAGCAGGTGTGAACGGGCAGCAGCCCAAGCACTGGAGGATGTGTATCCCCCTGGAGAGAGGAATGCTGTTGTATTTCCACCTGGAAGGGTCCATAACACTATCTCACAGCTTACCTGTTCCTCATGAATGTACGATGGCAGTTCTGCAGTTGTCTAAGTTACCCTGCAGAGACGCATGTTCAGTTTATGTATTGTAGGAATAATTTTTCTTTCCTGACCTTATCTCCTACGCTCAGTCAGATCACTAATTTCTATCAACACGCAGATTCCAAATAGGAAGCCATGCAGGTAATTCCAATGAAAATAATACGATTGCTAAATAATTTGTGTCATTTCCGCCCCTGCTTGTTTATAGGCTTACATATCTTTTGGAAGATAGGCTTATTTTTCTCTGAGAAATATCCAATTCATAACAGCAGATTCTATGATTCATCATCTTAACATTGTTATTTAAACATCATTTTCAGGATCCTATGAAGAAGGTACAATTCTAACCATATCAGGCTCTGGATTTTCTCCCAGTTCGGCTATTTCGGTCTCCGTTGGACCAATAGGTTGCTCCCTTCTTTCTGTGGAAGGTAGGTTCTTTTAAAAATTATTATTATTGAGCCTAAATGTCCATCTCTAAGAGAAAGTGGAATCAAAGATCATTATTATCATATAGGGTAAACTATGGGGTCATGAATTTGGCAAGCTGCACTGGAAAAAATGTTTTATCTTTTTAAGATTTTATTTATTTATTTTTAAACAGAGGGGAAGGGAGAGAGAAAAAGAGAGAGCGAAACACCAGTGTGGTTGCCTCTCATATGCCCCATACTGGGGACCTGGCCTGCAACCCAGGCATGTGCCCTGACTAGGGATTGAACTGGCTATCCTTTGGTTCCCAGGCTGGCACTCAATACACTGAAGCACAGCAGCCAGGGCAGATGTTTTATCTTTTTAATCTTTGGTTAGGACCACAAACTAATCTTTTCACTGTTGTACAATGTCTTTTCCCATGATAGTTCATTTTCCTTCTTTTTTCTTTTACAAAGTGATTACATAAAATCTACCCTTCTCTGGTGTGCCTCTGGGATGCAGAGACATAGGAATCGCTGGTGCTCCGCAGTCCCTACTCCCGGTGTGTTGACAATGCCACATTAATCATGCAGCAAGGGGACATGGCCTTCTTCCCTGACTTCTAGTCCAACAGAACCTCTGTCCATTAACATGGAATTGAAAGATTTTTCACCTTTTTGCTCTTGAAAAAATGAGGGCCATAATTATTTATTTCCCTAAAAATGATCTTTCATAATCCTAGGTGTACTTCTTAATTTTAATAAGTTGAAACTATATAAGCAAATTCATCTTTCATATTATGTAAGCTGTTTTTAATTCAGACCTTCTATGCATGCTTCACACCTATCCCTCTGTTTTGTACCTGTATCACAAGTGCACATGTACTGTCCAAATGAAGTGAAGCTGTTTTCATTGAGTTTCTATCACCTTTTACCTTAAAAACCTATTTTACATAATTTGGGACATAAACAATATATTAGACCAACATTTTAGAATTGTTGATATAAATGATCTTACAGATGGGGATTTTTTTTACTATAGTAGCAATCAGGAGCAAATTATTTACTTTGCTTTCATCATTTGTTTATCTAACTCTTTTCTAGGAGTGTCTGATTTCAGGTAGGTTGTAAAGATTTTTTCTTCCATTAATAATTTAGTAGTTTTTCTTAGCTCCTTTTCCTGGAGGTATAAAAGAAAGCCAACGTTTATATTTCCAAATGTAAAATTGCAGTAATTTGATTTCCTAAAAATATTGGCTTTCTCATTTTCTTCTTTCTTATCACAAGAAAATGAGATCAAGTGCAGGATTCTGAACGGAAGTGCTGGACGTTTCCCAGTTGCTGTGTCCATAGCTGACGTTGGACTAGCACGGCATGTAGAGGATGAGGAATTCCACTTCACTTATCAGAGTCAGATCTCACACTTCTGGCCTGATTCTGGGAGCCTAGCAGGTAATAGTTAATTGTTCTAAACAAAGAACATTGAGTACATGTCCATCATTTCACTTACTGTTTCTAGAACAGGGTGAAAGGAGAGAAACTGAAGCCTCCCTCATGCAGAACAAAGAGACTCCCCTTTAGAAGTCACAGTGATTAAATGGCTGACTAATCCTTTTTTTTTTCTTATGAAACACAAGTCAGGGTGACTGCTTATACTTACATCTTAGGTTATTGTATTAATATCATCAATTATTACATGTTTCTATAACAAGCTCATCAGTTATGTCAAGATAAGATTTATTAGTTATTATTCTGCTTACCAGCTGCACCATTTGTAACCACAGTCTCAGTGGAGCTACTTGACCCAGAAAAAGTTCCAGGAACAAATTGGAGACTGGAAGGCTGATGTAGACAATGAGAAGAAAATAGCATGTTTTGCCTCTTGTTTCATTTTCTTTGTGTTGTGCTGTTTGTTTTACCATGCTTAGTTGGGGATATTTTTGCTGGTCTTGAACTTTTGGACATGTGTCGTATTTTTCTTTTATTTTATTTTATTTCTATTTTGTTGGGGGTTTTCTTAGTTTTCTTTTTACCTAGAGGTATTAAAATTTGAGATTTGGTCAGAGTCTTAATTCATCCTCACGCCCCGCCCATGGAACGGCTGAGCAACTAACAAACACCCTAATTTCTCTATAGGATAAAGAAGGTGCTAGGGAAAATAACAGTTGCTGCTGGTAATGTCCCTAAAAAATATTGGTTGCAAATCTGTTATTTCATCAAATTGCTTAGCCTAGTTCCTGTACAGCTTCAGATTTCAAGGCTCAGGCTTTAGATAATCAGACTGTTCTTGAGTGATGAGTTAGATTATTGCCAAAGTTTCTTTTTGTTGTGGTTCACCTGCTGTCGTTGGGTTGTTTTTGTCCTTATGCAGGTGGAACGCTTCTGACTCTCTCTGGCTTTGGCTTTAGTGAAAATTCAAAAGTATTAGTTGGAAATGAAAACTGCAATATGATTGATGGGGATGTGAATAAAATAACCTGCAGAACCCCAAAAGTAAGGCATTTTATTTTATTCATTTATCTGAAATCTGAATTAAGGAAACATCTCAGTAGGGGGTTAAATAAATTGCCATATTTACCTAGGAAGTGCAGAGTTTCAATTAAACTCTTTGACAATTATTTCTTCAACACCTTTCTGTTAATATCCATCTATAAAATATTATTCCATGTTCTAGATACTTAAAATTAGCATCATTAAGAAAAACAGACACAAACCAGTATTAAACAGTGTGTTCTATTTGAAATAATAGGAGCAGATACAAAGCAAAGATTAAATACGTGGGAAGAGGGTGTTAGAAAGAGTTTCATACACAGAGTTGATGTCCTGTCAGAGCTTGAAGGGTGAATGAGAATTGACCAGGCAAAGCAAAGGATGGAAAAGAAAATTTCAAAATCTCAGGGAAGAAAATTCAAACATTTTTAGTTTTTAAAAAGGAACATATATTTTAAATGTGTTAAAGTTTCTGTTTATTGATGAAAAATGGAGTATTCCATTCTAGAAACAATCATTATTCTTTAATTTTAAAAATAGTGTTAAAAGAAAACAAAGACTCCAGTTTGCTTATGTGCAAGAGAATGATGAATCCCACCGCTAACATTTTTATAAATGTAGCAGACTCAGGTGAGAATTATGCAGTTGGAATCTGTAGGAAAAGTAAATTTGAGTATACATTGGACTGAATGATCATGAAGAGAATCTGGAGGATAAGTAAATTAAAGCTTCCTTTGTTCAAATTATGCCATTAAGTTAAACAATCAGTGTGCATTAAGTAATACTAGATATAAAAAGTGTTTTTCCTAACTGGGAATTATATATGTGCTGTATCAGTAAAAGCACCAATATGGGGGGATCCAAGTGTTAGTCTTGGATTCTGGAAGTAGGTCAGTTAAAGATATAATAATGTGATTTGTCAGTGAAGAGTAATAAAAATCACATTTGAGTCTATTTTAAGTGCCAAAAGTCAAAACTTTTTACATCTTGTTTTATCAGTTAGGGAACCACTTGCCCAAAGCAATTCGACTGTATTGCTGC
>PVJI01000781.1:128111-225627 GCA_004026765.1 Micronycteris hirsuta
GTTGTCCATGACCATGAGTCCTCTATTTATGTTCCTTTACTTGACCCTCCCCTTCTTTCCCCCCCTTATCCCCCTCCCCCACCCCTCTAGTCACTGTCACTTTGTTCTTTATTTACAAGTCTCTGGTTCTATTTTGCTATTATGACTTTGAGAGAAAACATTTTCAGAAGTTTATTTTGAATAATTCCATTTGGTGTTAACCATTGCATAGCTTTATCGCAACATCTAACTTTTCTAATGTTTTCTTTTTTTCCTCTTATTTCAGAGAACTGAGGGTACGGTTGATATTTCAGTTATCACTAATGGATTTCAAGCCACAGCAAAAGATGCCTATAGTTACAATTGTTTACAGACCCCAGTTATAACTGATTTTAGTCCGAAAGTGCGGACAATATTAGGTAAGAAATTCTATGATAACATCAGTTATTTGATGTATATAAACCATTTCCAGAAAGGTTTTTGAAACAATCTCTCCTGCAATTTTGTTTCTTAAAGCAAAACCAGTCATGAGGCTTAGTTTGAAAGCATTGGCTAGTCTGTTTATTATTTCACTTTGAACATACACAATAGGAGAAAAACATTAAGTTTTTTAAAAATAACTTTGCCATCTTTTTTTCCTTCTGAAACAACTAAACATGAATGTTATCTCAATGTGGCAACTGTCAGCTCTTTCACTGAAGTTTCTTTTGCCTCCAAAGGTATTAGGATTTCCTACATCCAATGGAAGAGATGAGTTGGTTTACTGAATATGCAAGTTGCACACTACATAATAAGTTGAACCTTTTTGTAAAACTTTTTTTCACTTTAAATAATAGGAGAAGTTAATTTAACAATTAAGGGTTATAACTTCGTAACTGAACGCACAGAAAGCGTGGAAGTGTATGTTGGAGGAAAATCCTGCCAGGTTCTTCACTGGAACTTCACTGATATTCGATGTCTTTTGCCCAAGTTGTCTCCTGGAAGACATGTCATTGGTGTAGAAGTCAGAAACTGGGGTTTTGCATCAACAAGGTATGGTAATGAACTTGATGGCATTGTGGAACACCTGGAGCTAATAATATCAGGATAGGAAAGAAATAGTCACTAACCTTGTAATATTTCATTTCTTTCTTTACCTTTCTACATCTTCTTTGGAAAAAGGTTCTGAGATATCTTATAAAATGAATATGACTCTTAGTTTTGAGACCATTACCATTCAGGTTAGGTCATAAGATTCTCTGCAGAACTAGGTTTAAGTATCTGCCACATGAATTTAATTCATTCTGGAAATACTTACCAAATGGTTACTAGGGGGCAGGCACTTGCTCAGTGCTGGACTCAAAGTGGAGAATAAGCGGGATATGTCCCCAATCACAGTTCTATTGGGGAAGCAGATTTCACACAGAGGATTATATCAGTAACTTAATTATACATGTGAAAAAGGATGTGAATAAGAGCTACCTAGGGCTGTAAGAGTATATAATAGAGAGAGCTAACTTTTCCCGAAGAAAAGGGAAGAGTTCTTTGAAAAGGTGATAATTAAACCAAGAGATGGGCAGGAGCTGGTCATCTGAAGGAGAGGGCAGATAGGCTCCTCCTCCAACTCTAACTTCTCTTCAAGTAATTGTTTAGAATTTTCTTCCCTAAAAGCTACTTGTTAACTGGTACCATTTTAGTTCGGGCATAGTAAGTTACAGATTCAGTGTACAGAGAGAAAAGAGGGAGCAGAAATTTAGGAGTTAAGGAAAAGCAAGTAGAGCCGATGTCAGAGGAGAAGGAGAAATGACTGCAGCAACTTCTTGTGGGAGGCGCAGGCTGACGGGCAGCAGCAAACATAGACCTTGGAGCTCCCTCCCCTCTTCGATTCAAAGGGCAGAGCTGTTGGCTTGGGCTTTGGCATAAGGCTTTAATGAGAGAATTGACAGCATATTGACCAGGAGTCTGGGTTGCAGCACAAGAAATAACCAATTTTGTTATGCCGTGAAAGTAAACAAAGCTAACACAGACTTATTCAAGCTGCGGTAAGAGCTGGGTGGTGGGCGTCAACTCTGTCAGGTCAGGAAAGCGTTGTACCTTTTGATGGCCTCTTACACATGGTAGACGCATGGCTTGTAACAAAGCAAAATAAATTAAAAACCCTCTCATGGAAATAGTGGGAAAAGAGATCAGGACAAGTTTCATATGAACACAGAATGATAAGTTCAAATTAATTGCACAAAACTTTTATTACTTATATAAAATATATGAAATTTCATTGTTATTCATTTTTAAAAAGATTTTATTTATTTATTTTTTAGAGAGAGGGAAAGGGAGGGAGAGAGACATCAATGTATGAGAGAAACATCAATCAGCTGCCTCTTATGTGAGCCCCAACAGGGGACCAGCCCCAACCCAGGCATGTGCCCTGATGGGGAATTGAACCAGCAACCTTTCACTTCATGGAATGATGCTCAACAAACTAAGCCACACTGGGCAGGGTTCATTGCTATTCTTTTTGTAGATAGTGCTGCCTCTATGGTTTACTTTAATGAATATATAAAATATTTTAAAGGATTTTATGTATTGCTGGTGACCTCAGTTCTCATAACCATATTTTTCCCATAATATTTTAAAATATCTTATCTCAAATTCTACCATGGGATTTTCAGAAGTCTATTTTTCATAGTTAGGGAGAAACAATTATCTATATACTATCCAACCAAACTGAGGTTCATGATAATTATCAGTTTGAAAAAGTATTGTCTAATTAAATATTCAATTACTTTATCTTCTTCACTGAGTCATATTTTGGTTAAGTTTTCAACACGGTCCAGTGGAAAGCTCATTGAAATGTCTATTAATCTTTCTTTTGCAGAGACAAGTTAAATGCTTCTATACAGTATATTTTGGAAGTGAACAGCATGTTTCCGCAGAGCGGCTCCTTATATGGGGGAACAGAAATCACCATAATGGGTTTGGGGTTCAGCACAATACCCTCCGAGAACACCGTGCTCTTAGGTAAGACTTTCATCCTCACAGGAGGGTCGTTTCATTTTTCCCAGCTTAGAGGATGTGCTGTAAGTGCCAACTGATTACACAGATATGCTTGCTCATGGAAGCTTTGTCTTTTAGGATATAAAAAGCTTAGTGTTTTTGGTGAAGGTGGTAAGGGAAACTAAATAACTGCTTTGGATTTCAATAAATAATTATTGTATATTTAATGTGTATAAAACACTTAAAAAGAGGAAGGCCTCTGTTCTAAAAATAATCAGAACTCAAAGATGATTACTATCAGAAAAATATACCAAAAGCCTGCTATATAATGTGGAGTTCTCCTAGGGCCTTCACTTTTTATTCATTATACTTTATTTCTGTAGCTCGAAAAATATTTAAGAACATTTTTTTACCGCATCTTTATTTTTTCTAGGTTCCTTCCCTTGCAATGTGACATCATCATCATCAAGTGTCATAAAATGTACTCTTCCTTCAACAGGGAGTGTGTTCAGGGTTACAAACGATGGAGAAGATTCAGGTATCTGCCATCATTCATATATTGTAAATAATGGAAGCACTTACCCTCAAATTAATTTGATTTTTATTTATTTTATCCTTTAAAGTTTTCAGAGAATATGCATTATTTCTTTCTATAATTTGCCAGTGGTATCTCCTTGACATACAGGGCCACATATAGAGTGAGTCAGTGGAGACTTGAGTCTCAAGTCTAGATTTTACAGTTCCCAAGTTCAGTAATTGCTGTTCTGTTTTACTGCAATGTAGAACCTTCTGAATCACTGGGCCTTGTTATCAGTCATGGATTTCTTAATGAGTCTTCAAATTTAAATTATATAGATTTTTGTATGCCTCTATGCCTAAGAAAAATTATGTTTAAAGAGTCAATGAGCTTTAAAAAATGTTTCATATTTCTGAACATGTTGATTGACTTTCTGATTTTTTTCAAATTGTCTCTTGATCATCAGTTTTGTTGTTGTGTGATTTATTTTTTTTCCTTAGCTTCTGTCCTTACTTTTCATTATTTATTTTTGTTTGGTGTCCCAATTATGCCCATAAAAGTTTTACAATGTTATTTAAAAACATTTTACTAGTAGCTATATAAAAATGCAGGATTTTCTAAAATAATTATTAAGAAGTTTTACTCCTATTTTCTTATAAAATGTGACTCAACTTTTGCTCCCAGTACATGGATTAGGTTACGCCTGGTCACCATCCGTCTTAAATATATCTGTGGGCGACACAGTGTCATGGCACTGGCAGGCACCTCCCTTCCTCAGGGGAATAGGATACAGAGTTTTCTCCGTCTCCAGTCCTGGAGGTGTGGCTCACGATGGCAAAGGATTCACGAATGGCAGAGAAAAATCTGCATCGGGTATGTTTCCGCTTTGCTCGGTGTTGCACCATGCTTCTTTTTTCCAGATATAATACAAAGATGTTTTGTTTAGATTTAAAATATGTTTATATAAATAATACCTACAAATACTCAAAATGATTTAGTTGGCATTTTACTGCTGTAGTAAACAGTCACACATTTAAGTATTAATACTTAACACAAACACAAACTAAGTATTTTTGGTTTATTGTTCATTCCATGTTGAGTGGTTCTTTAAAATTTGGTAAGTTATGCCAGATATGGTTTTCTAGAAAAGTTAATGCTGGATTTCATCTTCCTGGAATGTAATTTCATTATACAAGATAGCTTTTCATAGCCAGTGAGTCATTTCCTTACTACTCACTTTCTGTTGAAACATAACAGGCATGAAAAATAAGAAACCTGTCATCTGCATGTGCATTTGAATTATCATTTCTAATTTCTTTTCAAAGATGCAGTAAGTGCTTGTATTTATTATGTACGATCTTGTATTATGGCAGGTTCATTTTCTTACCGATTTACTTCACCTGGAATCCATTATTATAGCAGCGGGTACATTGATGATGCTCACTCCATTTTTCTCCAAGGAGTCATTAACGTTTTACCAGCTGAAACAAGGCACATTCCCCTGCACCTGTTTGTGGGTAGCACTGAAGCCACATATACTCAAGGTAAGGGAGTTAAAGATGGAAACCCTGTTACTCTGGTGACCCAGGTATATTTGACCATTCTGGAGTAGGAGGCAGGTACCTGGGTCCAATCCTGCCTCTGTCGCTTACTAGCCACATGACCTTGAATAGGTCTGGGCTACTGTGAGTAGTATTTATTCTATAAAATAAGGATCATATTGATGTTACTTGCCATTCTCCCAGAATCTTTTGTGTGCCTCAAATAAGATATAATATAAAAAATGTTCTGATAATCAGCACATGCCTGAAAATCCATTAAAATGTGAGATGATATTTTCCCCATGGTATCTGGCCTTAGACAAATTGAAAGTAAATTAATTTTATATTCACTCTCTACCCTATCATCTTTGTCCAGGTCATTCTTTTAACTTTGTACTGCCTGGGACCCCCCTTACCTTTAAGATAAAACAAAAATGTTTACCAGAATATGAACCACTATGGTCAAAATAAAGAATAATGCAGTCTGAAAACAGTTTTTCTTTTAGAACATCATCCATGACTTACAGGCAGTTCTTTTGTCTGAAGGAGAACCTGTGAATTTGTATGTGGGAAGCTCTGTGGAAAGCTGCCAAGCAACAGAACCCTTGTGTGGCCTGAACGACACCGGGGTTAAAAATTCTGATACTTTCCTCTTTGAGCTTTCAAGGTGTTTTTCACCATCTATAAGCAGCATTAGTCCATCTACTGGAACAGCAAATGAGCTGATCACGATTACCGGGCACGGCTTCAGTAATCTCACTTGTGCTAATAAGGTAAGACTGTAAAGATCTCATTTTTACATCCATATACTCAATAAGAGGAAGGCATTTTGTCCACAACCTCATAACTAAATTTCTAACAGCTTTATTGTGATATAATCCACATATCATACAATTCACCCATTTAAAGTGCATGATTCCATAGCTTTTAGTATATTCACAATCATGCATCCATCACTTCAATCAATTTTAGAACATTTAATTGCCCCCAAAGGAACCCTGTAGCCCTTCGAAATTCTCCCAATCCCTCCATCCCTCCCTGCCCTAACCAGCCACTAATCTGCTTTCTGTCTCTGTGGACTTGCCTATTCTGGTCATTTCTCCTAAATAGAATCATAAAAGAGGTCATTTGTGACCAGCTTTATTTACTAAGCATATTGTTTTCAAGGTTCATCCCAATGTACCATGTATCAGAGCTTCATTTCTTCTTATGGCTGAATACTATTCTATTGTGTGGCATTCACATTTTATATATCCATTCATCAGTTCATGGACATTTGGGTTGTATTTACCTTTTTGACTATCATGAATAATGTACCAATGAACATGTATAGGCAATCATAATTTAGTTTTGAGATTAATGTAAGGTATGCCTTTATCTACAAAAACAACTTTATGTATAAAAATTTGAACTTCAGTAATTTTTTAAAAA
Source organism: Micronycteris hirsuta (assembly GCA_004026765.1). Classification (NCBI taxonomy): domain Eukaryota; kingdom Metazoa; phylum Chordata; class Mammalia; order Chiroptera; family Phyllostomidae; genus Micronycteris; species Micronycteris hirsuta. The sequence continues at coordinate 134,553 of PVJI01000781.1, forward strand.
AATTTTGTTGCTGATAATACAGAATTTAAGTTTATAGTAGAGAAATGTATTGACCTATTTTCATATTCATTTTACTTTCAGGTTGCAATTGGTAGCTACCCCTGTGTTGTAGAAGAAAGCAGTACCAGTTCCATTGCATGTCATATTGACCCTCAAAACTCAATGGATGTTGGCATCAGGGAAATTGTCAGTCTAACTGTCTACAACCTGGGCAGCGCCATCAACACCCAGTCCAATGAATTCGATAGGCGATTCGTACTTTTGCCAAACATCGATGTGGTGTTGCCAAACACGGGATCGACTACAGGGATGACCAAAGTGACCATAAAAGGCTCGGGGTTCTCAGTTTCCTCTGCAGCTGTAGAGGTCCTTATGGGTCATTTTCCATGCAAAGTTCTATCAGTGAATTATACAACCATCGAATGTGAAACGTCTCCTGCTCCCCACCAGCTCGTGACAGTAGAGCTTCTGATCCACGGTGTGCCTGCCCGATGTCAGGGCAACTGCAGCTTTTCATACTTAGAAAGCATCGCCGCTTTTATAACACGGATCTCCCCAAATTCTGTCACAGGCCCTGTAAAAGCTGTTATTGAAGGAGAAGGTTTCGGCACTGTCTTGGAGGACATTGCTGTTTTCATCGGAGACAAACAGTTCAGAGCAATAGATGTTAATGAAAATAACATCACTGTTCTTGTGACTCCTCTCCCCGCTGGACTTCATCGTCTCAGTGTTGTGGTGGGAAGTAAGGGCTTGGCTCGGGGAAACCTGAGCGTTCACAGCCCTGCAGCAGCATCCATCACACCGACTTCAGGAAGCATTGGCGGTGGAACGACTCTGGTGATCACAGGAAACGGCTTCCACCCAGGCAACACCACAGTCAGTGTTGGCGATGAACCTTGTCAAATTATTTCTGTCAATTCCAGTGAAGTCTACTGCCGCACCCCAGCAGGGACAGCTGGAAGGGTCACTGTGAAAATCTTTGTTAATGAAGTCGCTTATCCACCTCTGTCATTTACGTATGCCTTGGAAGATACTCCACTTCTCAAAGAAATTGTTCCAAGTACAGGTATTCCAGTACCCGCCTTTTTATTGTTTTGTTATCTTGATATATTATTGGTAATACTTATTAGCATAGAATGGATTAATATTTATAAATGGCTATTAAGATGTATTTTTATTTTTTATGTTTTTCCTCTTTTTTCTTTAAACTTATTGGGGCAACATGGGTTAATGGGGTTGTATAGGCTTCAAGTGTACATTCCTATGGAAGATGATCTGCACACTGCAATGTGTGCTGATGGAAGATTTTTAGATGATCCCATTGAAAGCAGTTAATACGGGGATTCAAATTCAGTGTATTCTCTATTTTGTTATTATTCTTTTGCACCTTCTTGGGATAAAATTTTTAGATAAATTCCAACTTCTGTTTTGAAACAAAATCCCCATTAACTTGACCTAAATTTCAAAATGAAGGAGAAATAGATGGATCTCTATGGATTAAAATTGGTAGTTAATTTATGTCATTAATGTTGATTGATATGACACAGGAAACACCTGTTAAAATTCACAAGTAGTTGATCTTACTAACAGAGAGAATTTTTCAGAATATCCTGTTACCACTAAACTACAACTGATTCTTAACTCAACAGAATCCTTTGAAAGAGGTCATTGGCTCATTCGATTAGAAAAAATAATAAAAAATAAAGATTTATTTAATTATTTAGTATGACTAATTTTTTTTCTAGACTAAGGTAGTTTGAGATGTCTTCTCAATCCTCTGTCCTTATATATTTGCTATTTCTGATCATCTCCCAACTGTTGGAATGCTTATTATCATCTATGTAATGAATTCTGGAGAGGCAACTGTAGTGTAATGGGTGAGAACATGGTCTTGATGCCTAGGTTCAAATCTTGGTTCTTCTACTTTCCACTGGTGAAACTAAATGTCATTGATACCATGTAACTTAGAATGGTACCTTTAATAAGGAACTCATCAAATGTTAGCCTGCACAAAAAGTATTTTTTAGTTTACATTACCAGCAAATGTGTCAAGTTTGGGTAAGATGTTTTCTCTGCCTTCAAGAAGTTTTCTATCAAAATATTCTTTGAGGCATCAAGCTTTCACATTTTTTAAAAAGCAAACATTAACAATAGTAATGACATACTTTTTCCCCATATGTTTATAGTCATTGCAAATGATGAGCTAGATACCGGCATATGTTCCTTATTTCCATGAATCATTTATGTTTCTTCTCTCTCTTCGAATATCTCTTTCAAAACAATATATTCGATGATATAAGACTTGTAGAAAGTGAGAATTGAGATGTTTTATTTGCTGAAGAGATAAGGCAATAGATCACACTTAGAACAACACCTCCATTTGAAAGGTAAAATTAAAAATTTAAGACCCCCTAAACATTTTTTAGTATCTTGTATCTTAAAATTACTCCTAATATGAAATATCTTATTAACATCAGTGGTCTTTAAAATGACAATGTATATTTCAGTGATCTTTACTGTGATCAATTACATGTGTATTTTTACTGTTACTATTTGAGTTAAAATCAAACTACTACTTGGTAACTCTGCACTTGTAACAAGTTATGTTGCTTAATATCTATTCTCTTAATACTTAGGTATGTAGGTCATTAGGATGACCTGTGAAAAATTCCATGTGTTTCGTGTCCTTAATGCATTTTGTCAAAAGGAGGAGGGAAGGGAACAGAGAGATTGAACATGTACATTGTTCATTTATTCTGTGTACATTTATTCAAGACGTCAATATTCACCTACAAGTCTTTTAATTATTTCTGTATTTACTATCTTATACCTAGATATTTATCTATCATAATTTGTTTTTTTAAATTATATCTATGGAAAATATTTGAATTAATAAAATAATTCATCCTCAAAGAGTTTCTAATAGCAGGAAAGTACCAAAAAGTAAAAAACAGTAAGCCCATTCCTAAAATATACACCCCGCCCCCAGCTCAGACGTTCATACTCCCTGACTGCAGATCTATCTTCTATTGTACTCCTCTCCACCAGCCCGAGTTAGTGACTTACAGCTCAGTAGAATGGACAGAAGGGGCTGGAAAGTGGTGAATGTTGTCATAATTTATAGTTAATATCCAATGGACTGTAATGTATATGGTACAACATGTTTTGTTAATATTTATATTAGTTTTAAGTACTGGTTATTATTTTGTTTATGAAAGTAAATAGGTATATCTTAAATGCATGTGTAAGTATTAGAATTTAGATATATTTATATTGTTTGCTTTTTTTTAAAGGTCCACCAGGAACCAAAATTCAAATCACTGGATCTAATTTGGGTACCGATATCTTGGACATTTCGGTGATGATAAATAACGTTCAGTGTAATGTGACCATGGTCAATGACAGTGTACTGCAATGCATCGTTGGAGGTCATGCTGGTGGCACGTTTCCTGTTACAATGCATCATGGGACAAAAGGCTCTGCTGTGTCCACAGTTGTATTTGAGTACCCACTCACCATTCAAAATATTCACCCAAGCCAAGGTAGTCATGAGTGTGCAGGCACCTACAAATATTTTATATCGTTTCAGTAAATACTCATCTTATTTACAGAAAAAAAAATTCCTCAAACACTGCTAAAATTTGTATTTTTTAGCACAGTAAAATATTTTTGTTTATGCATCAAAGTATGCAAGGGCATTAATTAATCATTTCAAAAAATCAATGTAATGTCTATATTTCTCTTAGTGCTATATAATTTATTTAAAAGTTAACCCTACTGAAAATGGCCAGGTTATGTGGAAATTTATTTTAAAATAGTGTTTAGACATCACTGGCCTATAGTTGTCTATATAAATATTTTTTATTTGGAAATTATTTTAGTTGTTTAAAATCTTGAGAAAGTATAAACAATGTATTTGTAATTAAATAGTAATTTTACATTCATATTTTTACTACTCTGAAATTCTTTGTGTTAATCTCTTTTATAAAAAATTCATTTTCTAGTAGTTTATAAGTGACCAGATGTGACATTTACTTAGTAAAGACTTAAAACACTGCAGTAAAGATTCCATTAATATACTATAATATAATATGAATATAATTTCAATAACAAGAATCTTTTCATTAATGCCAGTTCTATTTTAGATTTGAAATAAACTTGAATATAACATGGAAGAGATTTTCTTTCCATTGGCTCTGTTTTTCCTTCTGTCTTCACCAGGGAGCTTCGGTGGCGGTCAGATCCTGACTGTTACAGGCACCGGGTTTAACCCACAGAACTCCAGAGTACTCGTGTGTGGCTCGGAATGTGCTGTCGATAGGCTTAAATCTGATCACACAACATTATTATGTCAAATCTCACCTAATAATGGTAAGTTGTCGGAAAAAAGAGTGGCAGTTTCTGAGAAATGGTTAATTTTATAAAGATCAGAGTCTGCATTTCTTTTTTTCAGATTTTTGTATTCTTTGGGCCCATTGAGTCACCTTTATAACTGTCCTGATTTTAAGCAATTTCTTCAGAATTTTTTGACATTTTTATGTGTTGCATGATTTACAACATTTGGGTTAATTGAATTGTTTATAATAAATTATAGTATTTCAAGTTGTCATAGAAACTAGTGGCTCTTAGTTTATTAAGTTTGCCAAACATAGAGAACATTTTTAGTTCCTAGGGGAGTATTAGATTTCCCTTGGAGGTAGGATATGTAATGATTATGAGTGTGAGCTCTGGTCGTGCATTACCAAGAGGCAAACCCAAGCTGTGTCTTTTGGCCAGTTTCAACTTCACTGTATTGATGTCAACTGTAACTGAAAAATAAAATTTAAACTTAAAAAATGATGAAAAGAAAATGTCTGGGGTTTTGGAAATGAATAGGGAGTGATGGCGGAAGCTACTCACGGCCACCCTCTTCTCGTAGGCCTCGGACCGGAGCAAGCCTGTGAAGTGAGTGTGGTCAATGGGAAGGATTTGTCACAGTCCACAGCTCCTTTCAACTACAGCATGTCACTGACTCCACTCGTCACCAGTATATCTCCCAAGAGAGGCAGCACAGCAGGGGGCACCAGGCTTACAGTCATGGGATCAGGCTTCAGGTACTGTCTCCCCATGCACCTGCATCAGTGCCCATTTCCCGACTCCAGCCATTATGCCTGCTTTCTCATGCCAGGACAGTGCTTAAATGCAGCCACGTGGTGTGTACCCATCTGCTCCAAAGTCACACTTGAGGCACATAATAGTACTAATAGCTAAATTTTACTGAGTATTTAATCTGTGCCAGGTACCTCCTACCCCATTGAAACTCCCTGCCTTGTTAGACATTTTATCCCATTTTATGGTTAAGAGACAAAGATGACAAAGACTAAATAACTTGCCTCAAATCCTAGTAACATCATGAGTATAAATCACCTTCTTCTCATACTCTCCTCAATATCTCATCTCCAGCCACGATCTGCTTTATCGGGTTATTGAAACATCTCTTCATGCATCAGGACCATTTTGTTGTAATGGGCAAGATTCTTTTTTCCTAAAAATAGTCATTATTTAGCTCAAAGGTGTGCGCTGTTTCATCATTTAAGTGAATAAGGCTGACGTCAAAATGCCAGATCATTCAAGTTATAGAAGGCAATTTTAACCCTTGAAATACTTATAACTACCTGAGACTTGCATTTGTACATGGAGATTAAGTTCTCGAGTCTGTGAGGGTGGTGAAAATGTCACGTGGACAACATGGTCTCTGAACGTCTCTTACAAAGGTGTCTGGAGACCAGCACAGAATCTCTCAGTAAACTGAACCCTGGCAGTTTTTCTGACACCAGAGCACCTTCTAGTTTGTGTAGTTTCATTTCCTGGCCTCTTTTTTTCTATTTCCTTTTTTCTGAACAAATATTTTGAGGTTTTATTACTGAAAAATATGTCACTCTGCACTTTGATGAATCATAGTGTAAGATGATTCGTTTTGCCATAATATATATGTGACCCAGAAATTTGAGAAAAATCATCATTATTTTGTTTCCCCTTTTTTCTTTGCAGTGAAAATATGCAGGATGTTCTCATCACCATAGCTGAAGCCAAATGTGATGTTGAGTATTCCAACAAGACGTGTATCATCTGCATGACAAACCCCCACAGTCCTTCAGGGTGGGCTCCGGTGCATGTCACCATCAGAAGCGTCGGCACGGCCCGACGGGTAAGAGTGTGGCAACCAGAGCCCTGGAAAGCGGGCCTGAGGGAGGTGAAATGATTGGTAATGAACGTTTTACTTTATTAATGTCTCCAAAAATAGCAAATGTTGGCTATAACACATTTAAGGCAAATTATTATTTTTTGCTTATTACTAAATTTTTATTATTTGAGATATTATTTAATTTAATGGTGTAGTAGTTGGTAATGGATTTTTCACTTAATTATTACTGTGAAACAAACCCACTGGCAGCTATAAAATATTGAAAGTAGGTTATACTTGTTATTAATGAAAATGTTTATTGTTTTAGATTTCTCCTTTTTTCAGAAATTGAATGAAGAATTCTGATAAACCTGTACATTTAGATCTCTCATGTTCTGTTGCAGGATAATGCTGACTTCCTGTATGTGGATGCCTGGTCCTCCAGCTTCTCCTGGGGTGGAAAGTCTCCTCCCGAGGAAGGGTCACTCGTTGTCATCACGAAGGGACAGACAATTTTGCTGGATCAAAATACCCCTATTCTGAAAATGTTGCTTATTCAGGGTAAATTTCTGAAAATCTGTTTGTTAGACTCTGCCTGTGGAGTACTTCTGTAAAGTTAATGTAATCAAAACTCATTATCATAAACATCTATAGTTTTATCATGTTTTGAGTATGGCGTGTAGCACTGAGTTCTTAAAAAACTGAGTATTACAGGCTATTTGTGGTATGAAGTTATTTAGTGTATTGCAACCAGAATGTTTTAATGAAATGTAGTAGAAAATATCAGAGTACACTGCATTCACGTGAGTAAGAATCTTTGAAAGCTAAATGTTATTTCATGAGGCATTTGCTTCACCAACCGTGTGTGTGGTGCGTTCGCATGTGTGCATGCCCATGCCCTTGCCGTGGATCACACAGTTAGGAGATGGTTCCCTTCTAGAAAAACATGGGTACAGTGGATTCCAGGCATTGTCAAAGCATAGAAATTTGTACTAAACGAGCCCCCTGACTCCCTTGGTTGCCAGGTTGTGACTCACCTACACCTTGAACCTGCTTTCATTGTTACCTGGGGTTCTTTCTGCTTGTTCACATTCTGTTTCAACTACAGAAAACTAAATAACCAGAAATAATACAATCATATGAAAAGGAAACACTCTTTGGAGAGAGTAAAATACTCTGGGCTTCAGTGTATAAATTTTGGCATGGGTTTTAGCCACTCAAAGACTTTTGTATTTTGTTTTTGTTTTAACTTCTTTCTTTTAATAATAACCGTGCTTCAGTTACTTAAAGTTATTAACTATTGGACCCTTGCACAGGTTTTCCTGTCCACAAATTTACATCATTCTTATAAAAATATCACAGTGCTATCTTTAATAATGCTAATCAGGCTATAGCTGTTACTAGTACAAATTAGAAGATAAAAGTTCAGAGTTAATGTTGGCATTATAATAGTTTCTATAAAAAATGCTTTTCTTTCATTTTAATTGTTTTGATTCTTAATATATATTTTGTGTCCCTGAGTCTGTAGAACTAGAATTCATGTGGCTGACTATTTAACAATATTTAAAATAACCAATGATCAAGAGAAAATCTTCCCTGGGATCTGATTTTCTACCCCTTCCTGGGTCTTGTCTGAAGTTTTTATATTTTATGTTGCCTAAGAGCTGAAGGGCACTGACATGCATAGTGACGGCAGATAAGAATAAAAAATTAAATTTTAATGTATAACTGAATAAGTAGCTTTTAATGTTAATTTTCTTTGTTGTATATTTCAAAATTGTGTGACTCCTAGGTGGAACTCTAATATTCGATGAAGCTGACATTGAACTCCAGGCAGAAAACATCCTAATTACAGATGGAGGCATTCTTCAGGTATGCAAGAGAACCTGAGGTCTGTTCCTTGGTAACCTCTCTCTATTTCTTTTTTAAAATACTATGTGTCAAGTAGACAGTTAATTATACTGAACTGTCACAAGTGTATTTTTGCACAAGCCTCCATCATTAGTATAAAATTCTTTTTCTGGGGAAAAGTTTTTCAGAGTACTCTTGCTCTTTTGATGAGAAGATAATTGCGTATTACAATAGAGCAGAATTTAAAATAGAATAGGAAAAAAAATTGCTCTGAGATGTGGCTAAAGTCAATCAGTTCACTTTCCAAAGGTCTGGGATGGTGTACTTGGCTGACTGGAAAATCTAAGGTTTATCTTTTGGAAGAAAGATACTGACAATTGAACAATCGATTCTTGAAAGAAAAGGGAGAAAAGGCAAACATTACTTTTGAGTGATTAGAATTGTGGCTATTGAGTTTTAACTTTCCGAATGATGCTTGTGCAATCCCTTGCAGATTGGGACGGAAGCAGCCCCGTTTCAACACCAGGCAGTCATTACCTTGCATGGGCACCTGCGGTCCCCTGAGCTCCCGGTGTACGGTGCCAAAACGCTTGCTGTGCGTGAGGGCATCCTGGACCTGCATGGTAGGGGCCTAAGGGCTCAGGGAATTGTTGAGGAGACTGGCCAGGAACCCGGGATAATCATCCTGATAAGGTTTTCTAAATGAACACTTGGCGAGCTTCTCCTGTCTTTATACATTTCCTTTTTACTTCTTTTTATCACTTCCCTCCCTCTTCTGGGCCAGACCAGCCCTGCACAGAATCAGGACTGACTGCCAAGGTCAAATTCGGGAAGCTGTTCTGGGCCTTTTCCACATCCTTTCTATATGAGCCCCTGACACCATCTGCCTAATTCAGCACTCACCACGGTTTATACTGATTGCTTATGGGCTCTTCTTGAAAGATAACTATAAATGTATAGTTATATTTTTATATACCTATATTCTGGAAAACGATGAGCAAATAACAATTTTGATCATGTTTGAGGTATTAAATTAACTTATTTAAAGGAAGCATGGCAAGTCTGTTTTTATATTGAAGTCTTCTCTATTGCAATAATCTTTCTCTTTTATAAATTTAGGGTATATAAACATGACAAGCCACTCTGATCATAAATGTCCTGCGTTGTGTTAAATATATACACTAATAGAATTTTCAGGAATTTAGACATTTTATTTGTCTCTAGATTATCAATTTAAGCAATTTCTGTCAACAATGACAAAGATAACAAGCCTCTGCCCATTTTATCAATAGTATCATACCACATTTGTGTTGAGTTCATATGAAGAAGAGAGTCATAAATGGAATACATTGGTGCTGAAGGATGTTTTCTAAATTATAGACCCACACTTATTATTAGAACCCTGATTGTTACTTCTATAAAGCAAGCACTCTATATATTTCTTTTGTGAGAAAGGTATGAAATGCTAAGGTAAAAGAAATCTTCCTCAAATTGATTCAATCCAGGAAAAGATTAAAATGCATAAAGCTGTCAATAACCAAGAAACCACAGCTTTAGAAACACTTGGTTTGGATGTTGGCCTCAGGTCTGCCTGTCCCTGTGGTCTGGACCCGATTGGCTCACACTGCGCAGGCTGGGGAAAGGACTTTGACATTACAAGAAGCGGTAACGTGGAAACCAGGAGACCAGGTTGTGATTGCAAGCACAGGACACAGGTATGATGTTGCTGGGTCTGATAATTCCAATTGGAAAACAGAGATTTTTTTTAAGTAAAAGAGGAATGATTCAGAAGGACCACAACTATTTCATTTAAATGTGAAACTTCTAATAAAGAGACAAGAACAGCCAAATGTGTATTTGCCAAATATTAACACTGTGTTAATTACCAGTGTCATTTTCATTGATTTGATTTACAATAAGAAAAATTATTAATTTGAAACTATGCAATAAATATAAAGAGTAAGTCCTCACTTAATTTCACCAATAGGTCCCATGGCTTTAAGCAAAACAATGTATAATGAAACCGAATTTTACCATAGACGAATTGACACAAACAAGAGTTAAAAAGATTTCCTTTGAAATCTTATCAACATTTTAACAAAACGACATTGACTGAAATCACATTTTTCAAGGACCTGCCTTACTAATGAAATATTTTCATTGTTTTTATGGTTAGGTTTCCATGTAAGATTTTGTTTGAAAAAAGCATTCTGCTATTAAAAGTCATTTGAAAACTTCCGACTTAGAGCTTTGGCTAACAACACTAATGCATGCAGAAATGCCAATGCTCCTTTGTTTGGAGTCAGAAAGAATGGGGTTGAAAGCAGCAAGTGATGCCTTCCTTGTCTTATAGCAATGGTTCCCAGTGACCAAACTTGTGAGGAATGATGGAATAAAAAGAAAGTAATCATTATAGGATGCATGATGATTTCCATGACCTTTTAGGTGCCTGGCATTTTATAATCAAAACTGCTTATGACCCTCAATTTCTATTTAATTGTGTGTTTTAGTAAATCAGAGAAGGAAGGAAGAAAACTAATATAGCTAACTGTATTACACCAGAGTAGTGATGGGAGAGGGAGCCAAAAGAACCTTAGTTTTGCATTATTGTTCAAATTATGGGTAACAGCAAAATAGGATATCAGGGAGCAAATAGTAATTTGTGACAAGAAATAACTAAATGACGTTAAGGCCGTGACTCAATTTATAATTAAAATTTAAGATGGCATTTTGAGGTTGCCATTTTCTAAGTTAAAAATAGACTTGCAGATGTTAGGAAGAGTTAAATATATACTTAGCCTTGTAAGTGATGGTCTTTTTTCCTGCCCTTGGAAGAAACTTTAATTACGTAATGGCAAAATCACGGAGTAGCAAATTGACAGGGCTTACAAATAGAAGAGAACGTCCTCATTTTTAGCTTTTCAGTATGAAAATTCAGAGTAAGTTTAGTATTTTAATGTAGAAATATTTAGTTTTTAAAAACAAGAGTTAAGTAGTTTCCCACCAAATCTAATTCATTGTTCACTCCTTCATTGGTAAATCCTACTGGAGAGTTTGTAAAGCAACTGGTTAAGAATACCACGTCGAAGTCAGTCTGTTGGATCCAACTGCCAGCAATGCCATGGGTCAGGCTTGTGGCCTTACTGCCTCACTTCTCTGGGCTTCAGTAAAACTGGAATGCTATTAGTAGCCATTTTGAAATTACTGTAAGAATGAAATGCCTTATTATGTATAATGTACTTAGAGAAGAACTTGGCTCAAAGTAAGTGCTATGTAGGTGTTAGCCATTATTGCAAAGGAAGGAAAAGTGTATTTGGGTGCACATAACATGTAAAATGCTTTTTAGAAAGAAATCTCTGTATCGTCTTGATCCAAGGGAATTCAGTAGAGCCCAGTCTAACCCCCCTTCTCATACTGCCCGGGCAGTGTTCTAAATGAATAGGCCTTTTAACAGTTCTTCGGAAATTAGTGAAGTTTTATCAACAACTGCAGCAATTGGAAAATATTTTATTGAAAGGCAGCTGTAAAATTTATTTAGTTGCTCTAAAAAATAATAAAATACCATCTTGAAATTTCTCTTCAGAAGATTGTATGGCAAAAATAGTTTTCTGTTTCATAGATGAAGTGTTCTAAATAGCATAAAATAATGTTATATTGATGTATATTGATTTTGAAATTTTTTTTGTTGAAATTTTTACAGACACAGCCAAAGAGAGAATGAAAAAAGGACCATTGCATCTGTATCTGCTGATGGAATAAACATAATGCTGACTGACCCACTGAACCACACACACTTAGGAATCACTGTTACCCTTCCTGATGGGACTCTGTTTGAGGCAAGGGCAGAAGTTGGAATTCTTACAAGAAATATTTTAATAAGAGGATCTGATAATGTGGAGTGGAATACCGAAATTCCAGCATGTCCTGATGGATTTGACACAGGTAATTTTAGCAGCTATAGCATGACCACGTAGTGTTTTCAAACATATTCCCTGGGGGGCAAAATCACCTCCAGTTCCAAACTTCTGGACTACATTATGCTCTAGTAAAAATATGACCCCTGATCTCAGTGATTTAAAATGAGAAAGGTTTACTTCTCGTTGATATGATACTACATATCCAATATGGGTCAATGGTAGCAGGGGTGGGGGGGTGTCCTGCTAATTGTAATTATTCCAGCACCTAGGCTGATGGAAGCTCCATCTCTACGTGGGCTTCTGTGATCTCTGAGACAGGGCACAAGATGGCTGGAGAGTGGAGCATCAGCAGCTCATTACTTTGGTCCTGAAGGGACAGGTACCTCCTCTGCTCGTGTGCCGTTAGTCAGAACTGATTACTCCATGCTAAACGTTAAGGAAGTGAGTTAGTGCAAAGGCTGATATACCCAGAGGTGGAAGAGAACTGGATAGATATGTTCAAGGTTCTCATGTAAGGGGACCTTAATGCCGTCTACCACAGTCTGCGACACAATGTATTTTGTGAGTCTTTTAAAAATATTTTACACAATCGCTAATAGCATCACAATCCTATAAGCAGTTGAATAATAACAGATGTGGCTTAGATACAGCTTTTTCTTAAATGGGAAGTATAAAGGAAGGTCAAACTCATTGGATTTAATGTCAAATGACCTACATTCTAATTCTAATTGTCAGCCAAGGAAAAGTTCAGGCTGCAGTAAAGAATCAAAATCATGAATTTGAGCAAAAGGAGTGTCATCCAGAGACACAGATTCAGATAGGAACCCAAACTGCACTCAGGGAACAAAGAAAGGCAGGGTTTAGGAGGGCAGCAACCACAACATGTAATTCTGTCCTACAAATGAAGGATTGCTGGCTAGGTTAGCGGATTGGTTAGTTCCGATAGGCAAACGCAGTGGGGACAGAGAGTACAACGGAGTCAAGTCCGCTTGTGTCCACGCAGCAGTTGCCGTTCCTGGATGTTTATGGCTCAGCCTTGAGCTGAGTTTAGCAACAGGGTTAGCAACTTAATAGCAGCTCTGAGAACTGAGGCACAAGATGTGGTGCATGGGCCTCAGAGGCCCTGCTTCCTTAACAGCCTGCTGACTGTCCTAAGTGACTCTCATATGAGCTGCTGCTTAGTCCATTCTGCTTTATTCCGTCACCAATGCATCTGCATCAAATCTCAAACTGCCCATTAAACCTAGTTCCCTCCTGTTTAAAATAAGAATACTTCCTGTTCTGTTTACTCACTACAGTTATAAGAATTTAAGCGAGATAATGCATCTCTAGTGTTATCCAAGTACAACATTGCACTAATTAAGTTAATCCCCAAATCTTGTGAAAAGCTTCAGAGATAATAAGACAAAATAGTTTTATCAGTATGCATTCAACCATGCAAATGTTTATTTAGCATCTTTGAAAAATACTGTAGTAAGTGCTTTACAGAATGCAAAGGTGAAAAAGAGTCACGGCACTTACCTTTCTTACAGTCTAGGGGAGGAGATGATATGAATGCAAATAATTTTGTTCCAGAATGAGATTAAAATTTTATGTGAATAAAAAGATATAATTATAAGGGAATAAATATTTATATAATTAGAGCATTTTGATATGGTTTTTCTTTCTCTTTTTGTTTTAAGGTGAATTTGCTACACAGACATGCCTCCAAGGAAAGTTTGGGGAAGAAATAGGAAGTGATCAGTTTGGAGGCTGCATCATGTTTCATGCGCCTGTACCTGGTGCTAACATGGTCACTGGAAGAATAGAATATGTAGAGGTAAGAGGCATTATTATTCAATCACAGTGGTTTGCCCAAGGTTATCCATACAATGAATGTGCACTAAGTTCGTGCTGTATGCCAGGTGCTAGCTGTAATTGAGTAGAGGAGACACGCTATTTTAATACACCTTATTATTCACCCATTTAATCATGCCAAAATTTTGTTTTTCTGTTTTTCTCGTCCTACACATTAAATTCATCAGCAAGTTCTATGGACTCTGCCCACAAAATAATGCATCCTGATCCACTGTCTCTTTCTACCACCTCCCACTGATCCCTGGCCCAAGCCACTGTCACCTCTCGCCTGGACTACTGTGATTCTCTCCTCAGTGGTCTCCCTGCTTCCACCCTTGCTTCAGTAGAATCTCCACACCACAGCCAAAGAGAAAATTTAAAAGTACACCTCAGATCTTGTTATATCCTGTTCAGAATCCTTCAGCGTCTTCATAGTACACCCCAAACTCAAAGTCCGAGTGCTTCCCAGAGGCGCCACCCGGTCCGTCCCCCAGCAGGCCTCTGACTTTATCTCCTGTGACTCTACCCCGGGGCTCGTGCCATGCAAACCGCACAGGCCTCTGGTGCCCTGTGGCCGCATGAACACGTGCCTGTCTCAGGTTCTTTGCAGTTGCTCTCCATTCTGCTCGAAACACTCCTCCACCAAATATTTACATTTTTCACACCTGTTCATTCAGCTCTCTTCGCCAATGTTTTCTCTTCAGAGAGAATTTTTCTCAACATCTTCATTTGCAGTAGCTGCCCAAACCGCTGCTTTCCTGTAATTATCCCTGCTTTCCCAACATTAAATCTACTTTTCATTTATTTTTGATTTATCCCTCTAGAACATAACTCAATTAGTTGAGAGATTTTTATCTTACTGGTTTTCTGCTGATTCCTCTGTAGCTTGGAACGTTGCTTGGCATATAGCAGATTCTCAATTGATTATATTTGGCCAGATATATAAGTATATTGATAAATATGCAAGTTATCCCCAAGAGCTTTGGAGCTCCTCTGTATCTTATCTGTGTTCAGTCTATATAATCAAAGTTTAGCATAGATTTTTTAATCACATATTCAGTAAAAGGAAGGAAGGGAGGGAAGGATAGGAAAACCCCAAAATCCATTAAACTGGGCACACTTAGACTGCAAACAAACCACAGAGGGTGAAAGAGTCAGACCTGCATTGTAACATGTGAGATATAGACTGAAGAGGTCATCAGGGTCAGTCTGTATATTAAATATTAGTAGTGGTTAATTTTGTACTTTGGGATGAAGAATGGTGCCCTTGGATACAAGGTGCCCTTGTATTTAATTTCCAAACCTCCCGGGACCATATTTTATACACACATACTCACACACACTGGCATCCACTGTATTAGACTATTAGATTGTAGATTTATTGAAAGAAAGTATCGCAGAGTGGTTAATAAGAGCAGCAACTCTAGAAACAGACTGACTTGATTTTAAATGAGTTTTATGACCATGAACAAGATACTCAGCCTTTCTAAACTTCAGTTTCCTTGACTGTAAAATGAAGTTAATGGTAAGTGGCTATGTTATGGGAGAAAATCCTAGAAACTCGGTTCTTCTTACTGATGCAGTGAAGGATTCCAGGGCAGCAAGCCTACTAGCATGCAAGCCCAGTTTATTAGTGCTAACTTCTAATAGGAAAGCAAAAGCAAGGGTGGCTAGAGCCAGGTGGCCAGAGACTGGGTAATCAAAGACAGCGGACAGAGGACCAGCTGGCCCAGGACCCCCAGCCCCCTGTGCCAAAAAGGGCCGAGAAGCCAAGGGATGGAGTTCTTTTTTCTGAGGACTTACATAGTTGGTGGGGTGGGGTGAAGAAGTCACATTTTGATTGGCAGGTGGATGAGACTACCCAAACATAGGTGTGTGTGGGGGTCAGTGAGCCCGAATTCTTATCTTGCTTCAGACTCTATTTGTTCATTTGCATATGTGACGGGGGCAGGCAGCTAACCAAAGTAGTTTTATGGGGTTTTTTCTTTGGGCACTGTAGTTCCCTTCCTCTTCTCCCTTCCAAGCCTTGGGATGAATACATAGTCTCAAGACTTTCCTTTTCCCAACTAGTGGAGATGATAACACAGACTTTCAAGGGCTCTCCCCACTCCTATACCATCTTGTTGTTCAGAATGCCTGGCGACCGTATGGAACCAGGCTCCAAGCTACTGGGTCAACGGGGAGACATGTCAGTGAGACACACCGGTTACATGCTGAGCATTCAAGAAGTGTTTCTGCTTATTATATAAGAATAAAAGTGAAGAATAAAAGAAGTCTGTTAAGAGGTCTTATTTTGCTAAACAACAGAAGTTTCATAATAGACTGAGGTAAAAAACAGAACAATTAAAGATGGCTTTTGTTTGTTCATTAATTTATCGGTATCAAGTAGGGGTTGTTATATAAGGAATAAAACAAGGTGGGTTGGAGGCCAAATATTTTCTAATGGCAAACATGAATAATATGGGAGATGTAAATGTATTCATAATAATAAATAAAGGTGGAGATTATTTTTGAACAAGATAAACTCTGTTTATGTGGATCACTAAATAGTCATGATTTCTGGGCGTGACAGGTATTCCATGCGGGCCAGGCCTTTCGGCTGGGGAGATACCCAATACATTGGCACCTGCTGGGAGATCTACAGTTTAAATCTTATGTAAGAGGCTGTGCAATTCACCAGACCTATAACAGAGCTGTTACTATCCACAACACACATCACCTTCTGGTTGAGAGGAATATTATATATGATATCAAGGGAGGAGCATTTTTTATAGAAGACGGTATTGAACATGGCAATATCCTGCAGTATAACTTGGCAGTATTTGTACAGCAAAGTACTAGTCTCCTGAATGATGATGTGACCCCAGCGGCATTTTGGGTAACCAACCCGAACAACATCATTCGGCACAATGCAGCTGCGGGGGGCACCCACTTTGGCTTTTGGTACCGAATGAACAACCACCCTGACGGGCCATCCTATGACCGAAACATCTGCCAAAAAAGAATTCCTCTTGGAGAATTCTTTAACAACACTGTTCATTCTCAAGGTTGGTTTGGACTGTGGATATTTGAAGAGTATTTCCCCATGGAAACAGGATCTTGTACTTCTACAGTGCCAGTGCGGGCAGTATTTAATTCACTTACTGCTTGGAATTGTCAAAAAGGAGCTGAGTGGGTCAATGGAGGTGCCCTTCAGTTCCATAACTTCATGATGGTAAATAATTATGAGGCTGGAATCGAGACCAAGAGGATCCTGGCTGCTTATGTTGGAGGATGGGGTGAAACCAATGGAGCGGTAATTAAAAATGCCAAAATAGTCGGTCATCTTGATGAACTGGGAATGGGGTCTGCATTTTGTACAACGAGAGGCCTGGTTCTCCCATTTAGTCAAGGCTTGACTGTATCTTCTGTACACTTTATGAACTTTGACCGCCCCAGCTGTGTGGCATTGGGAGTGACATCCATCACTGGAGTTTGCAATGAGAGATGTGGAGGTTGGAGTGCAAAGTTTGTTGACATCCAGTATTTTCACACACCAAACAAGGCTGGCTTTCGATGGGAACATGAAGTGGTACTAATCGATGTCGATGGTTCACTTACAGGTAATTCATAATTTCTGATAAAATGCATTGGAAATATATTTGTGCTAACACAGGGCTGAATTGTCAAAGCTTGCTCACCTGAGTCACAAATTTTATTCAGTACCAAACTGTACCAATGACTTAAGGATATGGGTCAACACTAGGCATAGATGAGACATTCTCTCCTGGAAGAGCTCCAGACTATCAGATGCACCTCCAAATATGTCCTTTCCTTGAATTTGCACCTTGGTTTTGCATTAACAACAAATTTTGAGCAATATTTATGGAAATGTCGATCAGTTAATTACACAGGTAAGAAATTTCTTATGCGCCTACCCAAATTGTTCAGTCAGTCATGCCTGTAAGTGTATAAATTCCATTTATTTACATAAGCAATGTAGACAGACTGGATATATTCTGGTCAAAGACTTTAAAGGGAAATAGTAATTTACAGAACTAATGTTAACGTTTTTCTTTTCCAATCTAAATTATGAATTTGAACTAATTCAAGAAATATGTTAACTAATAACATTTTTTACCACTGCAATTTCAAAGTATGTCACATTATTAAAATATTCATAGTTTCTAGAACTGTCTCTACAAAATTTTAATGATAAAGACCTGTCTAAACAAGATAGTGAAGGTGTTTGTGAGAGAGAGATTCTACATAGTATTTTAGAAGAGAGAGAAAATTGACAAGTAAATCTACAGATATTAACGATTTAGCTTTGAAAGACTTTGAAAGATGGAAGAAGATTCATCCAGACTGAATCAAACAGAAGATTCAAACAGACTGAATTCTCAGCTTTATTTGTTGACTTCTGTCTCCCGTTCTAATGGTGGCTTTAAGAGGGAGAACATTTGGATGGTTCTAATGTATAAAACTTTGTATAAACTTTATTCATTTATTTATTTTAACTTAGATTTTTAATGCTAGTTGGCAGTCCATCTTCTAAGCGTACAGACTGTATGGTAGACTTCAGGGTTTGACTTCTTGGCCAAGTTACA
Organism: Micronycteris hirsuta; assembly: GCA_004026765.1. Lineage (NCBI taxonomy): Eukaryota > Metazoa > Chordata > Mammalia > Chiroptera > Phyllostomidae > Micronycteris > Micronycteris hirsuta. The sequence continues at coordinate 152,909 of PVJI01000781.1, forward strand.
TATCCTGCTCCCTATCCTTTTCTTTGGCTCTCATGGGAGGTTCAGATTCTGTGTTTCAGTCACATCCATAATCAACTCCCTGACCAAAGAGTCCACCGAAAAGCCTCTCTCTGAGGTCCCTTGTCCCCAAGCCTTTGAGATTTTATTAGTAGTACAATGGTCACAGTACCTTTATGTGGCAGAGAGTTTGGCTCTTCAGTGTTAAAACATGAAACAGGAAACATGCCAATTGCGTCCGTGTCCTAGGTCACAAAGGACACACCGTCATCCCGCACAGCCCACTGCTGGACCCTTCTCACTGCACGCAGGAAGCCGAGTGGAGCGTCGGGTTCCCCGGGTCCGTCTGCGACGCCTCCGTCAGCTTCCACCGTTTGGCGTTCAACAAGCCATCTCCGGTGTCTCTGCTTGAAAAGGATGTGGTTCTCTCAGACTCTTTTGGTAAGTGGGATAGAATAGTTTAAACCACTAATTTAAATATCTTCCTCAATTTTCATCATCACCCACTTTTGAGAACTTTGGGAAAAGCATAGTATTTCCATGTTGGAAGCCATGCAGAAAACTTTGGCACTCAAAGTGGGTGTGTGAAGAGTATCAAATAAATGCATGGACCAGTATGATATTCTGCTGATTAAGGAACCTCCAGCCAATATTATGACACAGAGCAGGAAAGTTGACATAGCCCTTAGAGCAAGACGTATAAATATCCCATTGTTTCTGCCACAGGCAAATGCTTTTGATTATCTTTGCCGATTGAAATGGGATGGGTGAGCATTTGCTTGGTCAAGAGCTGCATACCAAGTGCCAGACTGTTGATTTACTGATTTGTTTCGGGAAAGACACAGTACCTGGAACATCGAATGTGCTTGATAGCATTATCTTGACTAGACTGAATTAATTTACTGTCATTATTAATGACCCATCTGGCATTTGCACCAGCCAAACAAACAAGTTAAGTAAGAATGTGGTAGGAATCCTGGTCTTTGCACCTCTCTGATCTCTCACCATGGCACTAATATCTGCATTTCCCCCCCGAAGGATTTGGTATTGCTTTTACTTTATTATCTGGGTGAGGAGCTGGGGAGGCATGGTTCCTATGGTGTTCGCTCAGTCCTTCCTTCCAGATTTTCCCTCACACCATTAGTTAGGGAACCAATGTGGGCATTCTTCCAGTTAAATATTTCTGTCCTCACTGTACCTGCCTGGCCTACTCTGACTGGCTTAGATCCACATATCCATCTCCTTACCTTTCACCCCATTCATTCATCCATCATTTGTCTAAGAGTTACTAGTTAAAATATCTATCAACAATTAATCCACTCTCATACACACTGTTCTAATGGATCGAAGATTGTGGGAAATAGGAAATGCATTGAGGAATCGAAGATTGCTAAACAGATAACTACCAAACATAGGTTTTTACATTTTTTGCATAAATCTAAATGATGTAGCTTCTTGAAGACACTACGTAAAACTGTAATCATTAACATATAACAAGGAACCATAAGTACAGAAAGAGATTTTATCAACAGAATCCAAATGGATTTGTTATTAATTTAGCACATTAATTCACAGTGTCAGCATTAACCATTTTTCTTCAGTATGTTGCAAATCCTTTCATTATGTTACTTAAAAATACTATCAGCACTTCCACATTTAATGATATTTATAAGGTAGAAACTTGCAATTTGAAACTAAAATCGTGCATCTCAATATATTACCAGTGCGTTTGAAAATGTGTAACATGATTAAACCAGTCACACTATAGCTGCTAAAACTACCCATGTCAAATCCATCAGGACATCCTGGAATTCTGTTATTCTACTCCATGTTATCAGACTGCCTTATTAAAATATTTCTTGTAAGAGTTACAACTTCTGCCTTCAAATAGAGCTCTGTATCTGTTCTCATTATGCATTCTGGAACTGGAGAAACAACCATAAGATGGGCAGTGGCCCCTGTGGACTCATCGTGAGACTGAGCAAAGATGCAGTCTGTCGCCTGGCCTTCTAAACTTACACTCTGGCTGATAGACCATGTGAGCATGGTGGCATTTAGGGTGTTTGAGGATTAGCACCAGTTCAGAGCCAGAATCTAAGAATTCTCAAAGAGTCTGGATAGTTTCCTCTCTTCAGTATGCAGTAGCCTGATAAGTGGCCACAAGTTCCTTCCACTCATGGGTTGGGGGAGAGGGGTCAACCCTGCCTATGAATTGGTCTGGATCCAGGAAATAAGTATGAAACAGCAAATTTCCACTTGGGTAACTTAAGTTAGATGTTGGTCTCCCAAGATATGTACAATTTTTCTTCCTGCGTATGCCAAACATCACCCTAGTGTGATACCCACTTATCTCATTTTTAGGAGCCCCAAGGTCAATCAGTTATCACCAGAGATTCTTGCAGATCGGAACACTCTGGTTATTCCTCTGGCCAAGAGTTATTGTGTTAATTAAATCTCCCCCTGTATCTGATGGTCAAGTTTCCTTTCCTGCCACTTTCGGATCCCATTGTTCTTGCCGAGATCAGGGAACCTGCTGGCCTTACAGCATCCTCTACCAGCACCTCCAGTGTCCAGAGAACAGCCACCATGGAGCTCTTCAAAGTGCTAACAGGAGAAAGGTGCTGTTACCATCTCTGTGCCTGAAGAGATGAGGGGAAGGAGCCATCACATGAGCTGAGAGACACAGGGAGCTGTGTGAAGCCAGATAGGTGTGCCCTTTGGTTGTGAGATGCAGGAGAACCCCTACTTCCCCACAGGGAGAGTCAGGGAAGTTCCTTGATTTCACTTTTACCCTTCCTTGGCTTCTTCAAATCCAGGGCAAATAGTGGACAGTATATCTGCAGGGGGAAACAGTAATCTTGCAACACCACTTCCATCATTTATTACAATGATGCACATGAACCATACGATTTCATTGAAAGGGTCATACACCTACTATCTGAGTAATAGTTAAACCCACTGTTCTGTGGCTTAATGACATAAATCCAGAAGCCATTCCTTTTCTTCTGATAACTAGATACCCAGAGTAGGGCAACATTACTTGAACTTCTAGAGACTAAGGTACAGTAAACGGTATTTTAAACAAAGTTTCTGTGAATGTTTTCTTCCAATTAAAAACTGACAGGCTAAAACAAAAAGAAACCAAAACAACAAAAACAAATGACATTATTTTATGATAATGTTTTGCTATTTCCATTGCTGTGTCATAAAATAGTTACTAATGCTAAAACTTTTCATTATTTCCCCAAATACTTTAGCTATGAGTAGACCGAACATACATATTTTATAAAACAGGGTTTAAGATAATTTTATAGAGAACTCAGAGATATGCAGTCTTCTTCAGTAAATTATTTTAAATATACAACATGACAAAGTATATATCTTTATTAATTTTTAGCAGCAATATTTAAATATTTAAAATCTCACTTTAGGGAGTTGGTGGTGACTTTAAGAGGGGCTTGTTTGTTTTTGCCTTTTGATTCAAGAAATCTAATATTTCTGAACTTATGAGAGTGTAGATTTCTTATGAAATATCTTCGTGCCATTTTTCCTACTTCCTCCAAAAACTAAGAATTTAATTTAATTTTTAACCTGTGAACACCATGAGGCCAAGATCTATAACTTACTTTGACCAGCAAAGCTCAACGCAGGACATCGCACATAGTAGGGACTTTGCTGGTGTTGAGTTACAATGGAATTAGTTACAGTGCTCACACCAAATTACAGAGTAGAGACGATGTCATGCCAGGCAATTTGCTTTATAAAGTGACATAAAAAAGTAAATCAACCTTCAATAAGCAAGTTTGACTAATTTTATTTTATCTCCACTAAGTAAAAAAAAAAGATTTACTACTAAAAATTAGAAACAGAAAAAATATGTTTTGATCTTACAAGTACACTAAATGAATCAAAAGTTCAACGAGTTTACTAGATAAGTGGAAAATAATGTTTGGCATAACTTTACATATATTTTAATATATCTTTATCAAAGCATCTCACACATGATGATATATCTCTATGTAAATATATGTATGAAGTTAGACCAGATGGCCAATTAATTTGAGATACTCTTTATGATACTATTTTTTAAATATCAACTTTAAAGAATTTATGTTTCAGTCCAGAATGCTTAAAATCAAAATACTGAAAAAGATTATAGCCAAAAAGTTAAGATGAATAAAAATAACTTCAAAAATGAAAGTTAGTTTTACTTATAAAACTGAATTATAAAGAAACGTAGTGTTAGAATACAATCCCATGCACCAGCAAACTTCAGAGTTTGATTCTAGTAAATATAGGGGGAAATTCTAGAGGTTTTAGATTATTTTAATTAGCTCTTGTATAAATCAGCTATTCCTTCAGCACAGACCAACCCCAAACGCAATAGCTTAAACTACAATCATTTATTTCCGCTCACGTGACTGAGGGCTGGGTTGGTTGATCCGAGCTGGCTCAGCTGGGAGGCCCTGCCTCAAGGTGAGGATCCAGTGTGGGCTTTGCCCCTCCCCAAGGGGTGAATTCAAGTTGCTCCCCATGTGCTCACTGCAGGGCTCAGGTTGAGGGGAGAGTAGGTGCCTTGGGGAACCTCTTCTCATCGCCACAGCAGAGGCTCAAGCCAGCAAGTCCCATTTAACAAGCACTTTTCGAGCCTTTGAGTGTCCGTTCATTCTGCTAATATCCTGTGAGGCAGAGAAGTCATCCACCGTCAACAAGGCAGGGAAGTCTGCTGTGCCCTCAAGGAGGGGAGAGGAGTGGATATTTGCTGAGTGATCCAAATGATCATACTTCTTCTAGAACATTGCAGTCTTTTGGAACAGTGTTGGAGTGTGCTCATAGCCCTTTCAAAACTGACATTACTTCATAAGCCTAAGAATTAATGAATTTGTTCCCCCTTGACATTGGGATTTATCTATCTATCTATCTATCTATCTATCTATCTATCTATCTATCTATCTATTTATTTTGCCTTGTCCCCAAAATAAAAGAGATGGCAGTTTATTTTATATCTTCCTTCTAGATTCTTCCTATTAAATTTGTGAGGGAACAGGTTACAAATTTAACATAACATTTAATCAGAGAGGAAAGGGAGAGAAAAAAATAGAATATGGGCAATTAATCACAGATCTTTTCTTTATGTTGTAAGAGATCTTTTCAGATCTTCTACTGAAAATGTCAGGCATTCTCTTACAACCCAAAGCATAACTAAATTATATAGTTTTTCCTATAACAAGTAGTTCAAGGTCCAAGTTTGTCACTCTCCAAATTCAGGGTATCATGACGGGAGGTCTAGATGTGACCTTGTTCTTTAAGAGTTCTACCAAACTCTTCACTCACACATGGTATGCAGATTTGGATTAACTCAAGAAATGTAAGAGAATCTAACAAAGATTCAGAATTATGTTTGCATACATCACAAAACAATGATTCTGAAGAACTAAGTTCTTAAGGGTAGAAATGAAATTATATTTTAGATCAATGGTATTTAAAGGATTGAATGAATATATTTAAGCATTTCTGTCATAGTAGTTATAATCATTACATTTCTATTTTTTTCTTTCCCTAAGGATTAAAGGCCCCATCTCAATTCAAAAATCCCGAGTGAGAAAGCATTTCATGTTTCGGTTAAGTGCAGCGTTAAACAGAAACACTTGGAACATAAACAATGAAATGCTATACGGGGGTCGCTAGAGACTTCCATGGACTAGACCCACAATTTACATCTGCGTTTGCCCATAAAGGAGGAGTTTTCTAGAGGTCAAGATTACTGTGACTGATTTGTTTTCTGTTCTCCTGAAGGCACGAGCATTGTCCCCTTTCAGAAGAAACGACTGACTCACATGTCTGGATGGATGGCTCTGATTCCAAACGCAAAGCACATTAACTGGTATTTTAAAGGGGTGGATCACGTAACCAACATATCATACACATCAACATTCTATGGATTTAAGGTAAGCGAAGAGCCATAAAGCTCATCTTCTAATCATTGAGATTGAACAGTACTCTGCCATGGGGCACAGTCTCGTCTTTACACCAGTTGCTTGGCCCAGAATGCCCTTGCCTCACATATTGTCCTGTTCGCACCCTGCACCTGCTCCATGGCCCACCGTAAATCTGAGACAAGCCAGATCAGGCATCCTGATGTAAGAGTCAGCAGTAAGCAATCTTCTCGCCATGTTCCCATAGCAGTAAACCTGTGCTCTGTTATTATTATCATGGTAGCAAGCAACGCACATTGCATGCTTATGATGTTTCAGGCACCAGTTAAGGGCTTTGGAATTTGTTTTATTAAATATATCAAACACTGAAAATTATAGAAAATAGGCCAAGTCCTATTGTGTCCGTCACCCATCTCTACCTGAATCTAACATTCTGTGACTATATACTTTTCATTTTTAAAAAGAAATAAACATTTTAGATGAAGTGGAAGTTCCCTGAATGGTTTATGGCTTACCCTGATCTATTCCTCACTTTCTATCTCTAATGGAAATCATGGCCTAAATCGGGTGTTTCATCTCTTCCATCCATATTCTCATACCACATACGTGCAGCCAAAATAAACAAAAAACAAAACACTGTAGCACTGTTGCATTGTTTTAAATGTTTTCAAACATTATAGAAATAAAATATTTTTCTAAATATACATACACATATACATGTGTTGAGATTTATATATGTATATGTAAATATATAGAAAGAGACTTTTATTGTCTTAGTGACAGAGTTAGCATTATTTCTGTAGACATATAAAATGTTAATAAAATATAAATGCAAGATGAAAAGAACTGAAGCCGAGACATCTATGGACTAATTCTGTGTCATGATAATGGATGTGTATTATGCAGGGCATTAAGATTTAAAACAAGTCACCTTTTTTGTAAACTTTTATAGGAAGAAGACTATGTCATCATATCTCATAACTTCACTCAAAATCCTGATATGTTTAATGTTATTGATATGAGGAATGGCTCTTCAAATCCCTTGAGTTGGAATACTAGCAAGAACGGAGACTGGCACCTCGAACCAAACACTAGTACTCTGTATTACTTGGGTATGTATTCATTAGGCAGAAGTTCTTATTGTAGCTCATACCATATCTATAGGAGGAGAAAAAGTGCTCAATGGAAAAAGTGGTATCCAGTGCCCTATATATAGCAGGATTCAAAAAATGCTTGTTGAATGAAAGGACTGGAAACGGAAATCATGCTGGAAATAGCCTTGAGTTGAATTAAAATCTTGCATTTTATGCTTGGAGATAACATAAACATTTTTAATTTAAATGTGGCCCCAAAATTAATTTCACAAAATTAAAGGAAATGAGTACCATGGAAGTTGTCATATATTTTGTTTGCATTTTTATTATTTAGTTATTTGTGGATATCTTTTTTTCCCCAAGACATTTTGACTATGTGCTTCTCAGTAAGACAGGCATTTGGTCAGAATTTCTCCATATATATTCCATGTATTTGAATCACACCAAGTTACTATGTAAAGAATATATTCAAATTGCCGTGCTTTTGTTTACATTTGAGTACTTTGGTCATCATGTTCATTTATATTGCTTTACTTGACTTTCAGTGTCAGGGAGAAATGACCTTCCTCAAAGCCAGCCCATTTCTGGGACCTTGGATCCTGATGTGAAAGACGTCATTATTAATTTCCAAGCTTACTGCTGCATTCTCCAGGACTGCTTTCCTGTGCATCCCCCATCAAGAAATCCAATTCCCAGGAATCGACCAGCCACATACAAGTATATAGGCCTTTTGATTTTTACTATCTTCAGTAGCACTTGACATAATACTTTTAATACTTCACTCCTGGGTGAGAAAATAATGTCCCCCACTGACACAGTGTCCCATAGGTCACAAAGCACTTCCACTCTCAGTACTTCACTTGAGCCTTATAACCACCCTGATGAGAAAATGGAAAAATCTCACAAAAATTATGTGTGTATGTGTTACTGGTAGTCTCAGACTCGCAGAACGTTACGTCGGAATTATTAGGCCAATTATTAGGCCTATGACGTAGGTGGAGTCCAATGACCTTAAGTGATACCTGAGATCACAGAACTTCTTGATGACACATCCAGAACAGCAAAATCAGGGTATCACAATAATGATTTAGTGGAAGAAAATGTGATTCAGATTATGAATGAAAAGGAAATTTTCTTCAATGAAGAAAGAAACTATTATATAGGTAGTTGGATATGTTACTAATTTCACACGTTAGTTTGTCTACTTAGTGAAATTATAAACTAATTTGCATTTTATCATCCTCAAATCATCTAGTGTAATGCTATACCCTTAGAAGATAGTCATGAAATATATAGAGATAATACTTAATGGAACTGTTTTTCTTTTGTTTTCAGCTTATGGTCAAACGATTCTTTTTGGCAATCGTCTCGGGAAAATAATTATACCGTACCTTACCCAGGAGCCAATGTGGTTATTCCCGAAGGTAAATACGTAAAGAAGTAAAATGCTTGTGTTCATGCAGCATTAGGTTAGATGCTGCACCATAGCGAGCATCCCACCTTTATGAAGCACACTTTAGGGAATCGCACATGTGTAGATGGGTTCTGTTATCATGTCCTGGATACCAGGCTTAGCCTTCTGTGTTTTCTGTGAATTTCAATCTGAATATTAAGAGTATGGATTTTCTGGGAGAGACAAGAATTAGTCTTTGCGTGGAAAAGGCATCCCACACATCAAAACCAGGACTCGCTGATAAGGCTGCCAGTGCTTTACCGATAGGTTATAATCTATGGATTATATTTCTTATATTAAAGTATTGTTTTATAGGAACATGGATTGTAGCAGACACAGATATTCCACCAATGGAAAGGCTCATTATTTGGGGGGTTCTGGAATTGGAAGATAAACATAATATGGAAACTGCAGAGTCTTCTTACAGAAGACTTGTTTTGAATGCTACCTACATATCAGTGCAGGTAAGAGTAAGGGCCTTATAATTTATTAACTAAATTATAAAATATTGGAAACTTACTGAAAAGTTATAAGAAAGCATATTCAATTGATGTGAATAAGGAGTGCAGCTGGCTGTAGCCCATGAAACGTGAGCCTCATGTAAGTCTAATGTAGGTCTACTCCTCTCTCCTTCGTATTGTGAACTAAACATTCCTTAAGGAGTGAATATCACACCACTTTTAGTGTGCGGTTTGCCCATTTTCAGTCCTACATAGGGTAGTTGTGTTATTATAAGTACAACTAAACTCACAGCTTGGTCCATCCAACAAAGAATCCCCAGGAGTTCCAGAAAAAATTAAAAGATTTTAAGCCTTTTTTATTTAAGATTTTACTTATTTATTTTTAGAGAGAGGAGAAGGGAGGGAGAAAGAGCAATGTATGGTTGCCTCTCACATGGCCCTCATTGGGGACCTGGCCTGCAACCCAGGCATGTGCCCCGACTGGGAATCTAACCGGGACCGCCTGGTTCCCAGCCCACGCTCAATCCACTGAGCTACACCAGCCGGGCTCGATTTTAAGCCTTTTTTAAAAAAAGAAAACTAATAGGTTTGGGATTTTTTTGGAATGAATATACATGAAATTATGAAAGCAAACAGATTAATAAAAATATTTAAGTCATTTAGAACAATAACCATTCTCACAGAAACTTCAGATGGCCTTGATCACATAACAGTTTAATCAGTTTAATTGTTCTGTCAGTCTTTTTTTATCATTCATTAAAAAAAATGGCCTTACCAAAAAGCTAATAAGCACCATTAAAAAATAAAAGTGTGCAGTAGCTTTTCTTTGGTAAAACTAAGCTTTTAATGTTTTAAAAGTATATGATGTTTTGGTTACATATGTGAGCTTTGAGGTCAATTAAAACTTTGAATACTTATCTCACTGTTGAATGGTTGGGTAACCTTGGGTAAGTAATTTGACTACTTTTAGCATCAGTTTTCTTACCTATAAAATGAGAGTAATACCAATTCATGGGTTTAGTGTAAAGGTTAGGCAATATACAAAAAGCTTTACATGTTATGCCTGACATAAAATCAGCAAGCATTTAGTAATAGCTATTATTATTAACAGTGATGGCTCATAAATGGCATAGCTTGAATATAATTAGAGGAGTTACTTCATATATGCCATACTATTTTAAAATCCAGTGTGATCTGTTCAAACAGCACTAGTTTAGGTCTTGAAAAGTCTCAGTTTTAGGTCCAATTTTGACAGTAAGTAGATGTTGAATTTGACCTTGTAAAAATCATTTAAATTGCCTATCCCATAGTGAAAGGATTAAATTAAGGTCACTTTCAGTTATAATACTCTTCTTTGTATAACAGAGTTTATTCGTTTCTGCTAGAGAAGACTGCCAGTCTTCCTAATTCCTTTTTTATGGGGGAAATTTTTTCTGCTCAATTTTTAAGCATGAACAATTTTCTGCTTCACTGCAGGGAGGTAGATTAATTGCTGGCTGGGAAGATAAGCCTTTTAAAGGCGAATTACAGATTGTTCTTAGAGGAAATCACTCTACTCCAGAGTGGGCTTTTCCAGAAGGACCAAATCAAGGATCAAAGGTCTTAGGTATGTGTCTCCAGATACTGAAGATGTCATTCGTAACAGTTTAAAAACATGCTTTAAAACATATAGCACTGAAGTATTGTCATCAGTTCATGATGTTATGGTATCACATGCTTTTACAGACATTTATTCATAGTAAGGGTTATGAAAGTGGCACAGATTTAAAAATTAAGTCATGTCACATTAAAATCGATACAGATGTGTATAGTTTAAACCCAAATGCAATTCATTACAAAACTAACATTAACACATGTCTCCATCTGCATATTCTCCAACCAGGTTTTCTTCATATTCTTTCTTTTATATAAGCAATAAATGGCTCATATTTAGTGAGTTTTCCCTGAATGGTAACTTTCCTATACATTATTTCATGTGTATGATTAATAATCAGTGGGTAACCAACACCACAGTCCTGTGACCCACAGTTTTAACTGGCCAGTGGCATCCATATGGCTGTTCCTATTCCTCTTTGAGCCCAGAAAGCAAAGAACCTGAAAGAGTTCAGTTTGGCCACAGTAAATAAATGCTTTTATTAATATTACTGCATACTTATTTAAAAGACATACATACAATCATACGCTGTAATGGCTTTATTGTACAATTTCTAAAACAGTGACAATCAGTAAATAAGGGGATAAAAATAGCTTGATATTGAGTTAGCTCTCCTGAGACAAATTCAAATTAAAAAAAGGTCTCAAAGAAGATAAATTCAGTCTTAACTTTTTTCTTTGCTTTTTATGTTTTTATTTTTTATTTCAAACAACATAGAATATCAAGAAAAAATATACATCTTCCTAATTGCACTCCCCTCTTGAGGAAACCAGCTGGGATTAGTTAACAATTTGTACATGTCTTTTCATGTTTTTTATCTATTCCTACATTCACTATGTATATATATAGTGGTAGCATTGTGCCTTTTACAAAAACATGGTCAAACTAGATATATTACTATACTGTTTTCTTTTCTCAGTTAACATATTATGGATATCATTCCAGATAACACTCTTCCTTTTTACAGTATATTACATGACAGTATTAGTATATTATAATTTATTCCATCATTCCATTGAAGTAAAATTTGACTAATTCTAGTTTTCTAAAATTTTCAAATATTGTTGAAGGAAGCATCTTCATTCATATATCCTTATGTGCTGGCTTTAATATCTATGAACCAAATTTCTAGAAGTGAATCAAAGGGCCAAAACCCCAAGATACCCTCCAATTGATTTCATTCATTCTAAAATGCTCAATTGCTCATTAAAATATATCAACGATTTGTATCAGCACCTAAGAGTGCTGTGTGGCGAATACATAGGAGTGTGTTTCTCTCCTGCAGGGGTTTTTGGCGAGCTGGATCTTCATGGAATTCCACGTTCAATATACAAAACTAAACTCTCAGAAACTGCAGAGGCGGGTTCCAAAGTCCTGTCTCTGATGGATGCTGTGGATTGGCAGGTAGAGGAAATACTATGTGGTAGAAAGTGAATATACACAATTGGTCAACTTAAAAATGTTTCTTCTTTATTCTTATGGACATTTATTTCTCATGTAATTAACCAGATGAGAAATGTATATTTGTGCGATTAGTTTACACTCAAAAAGCTGAGCTTATAGCAAACATTTAAAAATTGTGGTCTCAAAGGCCCCTCAGAATATATAAAAAACATCATGTATATATTAGTTATGAAGAGGAAATGTGAAAGTTCTGGGGTAAAAATATTTATCACAAATTCCTGCAAAACAGAAAAAAATTAAATACATTTTACTGTTATCTTGGTTCTTTCTTTACTTCTAATTTGTGACTTGTTAAACATTTGGAAAGAAAACAAATCTGATAATCATTGATACTCAAATAATGCCTGTGTTAAATGAGAGATTTTGGTGAAATGAGTGGTGGCATTTCCCATCCCTGCTACATCACAGGTGTGCACAGGCCCTAGACTCACATCTTTTACAAATACTCTTTTGAATGCCAAAGGGTCAGTGAAATGGATGCATTCCTTTTCTATGCTCTCAGATCTCAGCCAGTTTCCTTCTACTGAGAATGAGTTTTTGAGTTACAGAACAAAGAGAGGCTTAGTCTGAGTAGATCAAAACAAATCATCAAAAGGGGTTGGTGCTCTTAATGTCATTTAAAATTGGTAAATGGAGGGTTTATTGGGAGCTATTATAATCTAAGAGGTTCTTATTTGTGATAGTTGAGGTGTGATTTTTTAGAAGGTAATTAAATGATTTCAATATCCCTATTATTTGTCTAATATTTTGTATTATTTATCCAATTAATATTTTCTGCATATTAATTATCCAACTAATATTTAACCAAGTGTCAGTCATTTTCCAGACAGAGGATTCAGTTGTGAAGAAAATCATCAAACTCTAGTGGAAGTTACGCTAGGGTGGAAGAAGCAGATACTAAATGAACAAATAAATGTGTGTTAATTTCAGATTATAATTTGCATGATGAAGCAAATAAAACAGGTGGTGTGTGAGAGAGACAGACGGCTATGGTACAGGGTGGCAGATAACATTAAATAGGGTGGCCAGAGAAGGCATCTCTTAATGGTATAATGGGGTTCAGAATACACTACCCCAAAATATTAAATTTGTGACTTGCTATCCCAAAACCTTGAATACTTTAAGATGAAGGAATTTGAAAAAACAGCCTTTGCTGGAAGGACTTTGTAGTTTCCCCTGGAGCAGGTCAGTCATAAAACTTTCGTGTGTGAGATGCCCTCACTATATCCAATGAGAAGACCATCCTTATCTCTGAAGACAAAGGGACACAGAGGGAAATTTGAATGAACCAGTCTTGCTAATTCTCCTGGTTTCTTACACTGAACTCTAGCCTATCACATTTTCCTGCTACTCTCCACTCTTCATCAAACCTAGCACAGAAACACTCAGGTTTAACAATTTCTTCGTATCTTCCTTTCTTTGTGAAGACTCCCATGTCGCATAAAATTTATATTAAATAAATGTATATGCTTTTCTCTTGTTCTTGTTGTTTGTTACTGGGGTCCCAGCCTAGAACTTAAAAGGGCAGAGGAAACAATTACTTTTTCTCCCCTACAGATACATTGGAGCATAGACTTGGGTGACAAGAAGGAGCTTGTCATATGCAACACACAGATTCTAAACCTTGGTCTTGCTCTTTCAGTTTCTCTTTCCCATCTTTCTGGGATATCAAGTGATAGTTAATTATGTTTTTTTTAAATCTTGGGAATTTTTTTAAGTTTTAAGAAATATCATTTGGATCAATTTTTAATAAAAATATGATTTTTAAATCTATTTAACTCTTTCAAATGTATAGCCCATGATTTTATTAAATGACTAAATCATGGTAAAATTTAAGGAAATGCTGATATAATTCAAAATTTAGAATTCTTAGTATCAAACAAGAGCATGTTTATTTTAGAGACATCAATACATAGATTTTTCTCTTTGATAATACCATGATTCGAATCAGATATACATTAAATTAGAGTTATTAAGCAGTTGTTAAGAAATATAAACCTGTTTTGAAATTATTCTTGAATTTGGCACCTGAACTTTTCTAAGGTGGGAGAAGAGATCGTGATAACAACCACAAGCTATGGTCTCCACCAGACAGAAACCAGAAGCATCATTCAAATCCTGCATGACCACAAAATTCTCATTCTCAATGCTACCCTTTCCTGCACTCACCGTGGTAAGTGGTTGTTCTTTAACCAAATAGGTGTGTAATTAAAATGTCTTGAAATATTCACATTTTAGTGCTTTCCTCTGCAATTAAAATTATATGATGAAACTTCTCACAAATGTTTTGGAAGAGCATTTCACTCAGACTGTCTCTGGTACTCAAGGGGTCCTACTATTTCTGTGTTGGCTACAAAGCATCCCTGATGTAAGCATTCATTCAGAAAATATCAGCAAAGATTTCCTGCTTTGCGGTCTCTGGGTAAGGCGGCACTTCCTGTTTTAGGCAGGCTTCTCTAGGTGACCATTATACACACTAACATTTGAAAAACCTTGATCCGATTGGTTCAAAGACATCTTTGTCCTGATTGGTTTCATTGACACATTCCTCAGTTGTAACTGCATTTAAATAAACTACAGCCAAATGGTAAAATTGGAATTCTCCAGGAAAGAAAGAATGAGAGTAACGGAAGACCAAATTTCAACCTGTAGGATCAGGGCCTTCCCCACACCCTAGCCTTTCCCCATATGACATGCTACCCTTGGCAGAACCCCTAGGTGTGGAAGCAGACAAGAGTGGGAAGTTAGGAAACCCACTCAGATGCTCCTGTGCTCATGAGAACTCCCGCTTTGGACTGTGTGAGAGCCTGGTGGATATGTGACCTGCACGAGAAAGGAACTTAAGAGAGCTTTCTAAAGCAGTATTTTGATGGAAGCATATGAGTCTATCATTCTACATTACATATTTTTCTTTAAATCAAAAGGAAAAGGGTTTGTTAATCATAAAACAAAAAGATTTTGAAGTTTGACATTGTGGAGTCTTTCTTTTAAACTACCAAATATTTATTTCTCTCTGTCTGAAATGTACCTGCTTGTCTTAAAGTCTGGAGTAAGATTCCTAGAAATGTAGAATGCATTTTAGGTTATGTTTCACAAAAATCATTAAGACGTAAGTGTATACACTGTGTTTGCTATAAAGAATTATGGTTGATCACAAAATGTGTCACTAGAAAAGTAGCACAAACCAAGGTTTAGGGGTCAGGAGAGGTAATATCCACGTATTGTTGATTCTCCACGTGGTCTGGGGCAAACTCTTTTACTTCTCTGCCTCATTTCCCCACCTATTAAAATTACAAGAAGCTTTTTTATCCGCTTATCTACTGGTGGCACTTGAGCTGTTTCTACATCTTGGCTATTGTAAATAATGCTGTTAAGAACATAGGGGTGCATATATATTCTGAGTGCCCATCAAAGATGCGTGGGTAGAAAAGCTGTGGTACGTTTACACAATGGGATACTACCAAGCAATAAAAAAGAAGGAGCTCACCTTTTGTGACAGCATGGATAAACCTGGAGACTATTAAGTCTATGCTAAGTGAAACAAGCCAGTCAGTGAAAGACAAGTACCGTATGATCTCACTTATATGTAGAATCTAATGAACAAAATAAACTGACAGACAAAATGGAAACCAAGGCAGGGATACATGGAACAGACTGACAGCTGTCAAAGGGGGTGGGGGCGGGGAGGAGTATTTGAAAGAAGGTGATGGAATTAGTCAAAGAACATATATGCATACTCATAGACACAGAAGACAGCGTCGTGATGCCAGAGGGAAAGGGGGGTTGAGGGCTGGGTAGAGCTGGGTAAAGGGGGGAAAATGGGGACAACTGTAATAGTGTAAACAAAAATAAAGTTAAAAAATTGCAGGAAGCTTCTCAACTTGCCTTACAACAGTGTTGTTATGTATAAAGGGATTACAAACATCCCATGAAGCAATAATTTCATAATTGATTAAAATAATCTTTTTGGTGTTAATAGAAGAAATACTTTTGATTATATTTAATTTAATAAATGAAAAGCTATAATTTCAGTCTGCCATCTATGCATGTTAAAGCATAAAACTAATCAGTTCATGCATTTGTGTTGACTTTTGGCATATTACAAAGTTATGTATAGCTTGTGAACTGCAAAGAAACTTATAAAGACAGATATTTCTCAGCATTGGTAGTAATCTAGCTGTCCTTCTGTTGCAGCTGAAAGATATCACGTTCCTGGAACAAGTCAGAGCTACACGTTAGCAGCTGATGTTGGGATACTGAGTAGGAACATCAAAATACTCGGTGCAGAGTACCCAGGCTGGTTCAAGGAGTCTTTTGGGGCACGTGTCCTGGTCAGCTCATTCACCGAAAATATGATGACATTTAAAGGTTAGTACAAACTCGATTTCCTTTCCAAAATGAAATACAGCCTCTTCTATGTTTAGTCAGTTCTTAAATAGTTTTCACTATAGAATCTCATGTGTTAAGCAAAATTCCACTGAGTAAATTTCAAAGATCTTACTGGCTTTATCCAGTGATTCATGCATCGGGCAGCATCCAATCTAGCAGGTAAAAAGGAGCTCTGAAGAACCATACAGAATGGAAGATTTTATAGACAGAAGGGAGCAGGAGCAAGGGATTTATACTAAATTTAAAAAAAAATTGGTTAATGCAAGTTTACTTTCCCTGAGGGGGATGGCAGGGGTTTATCAGGCAAATTACCCCAGATGTTGATCAGGCCAGTCCTGATAGACTGGTTTCAAATTCCATTTCTGGAAGAGCTAAATCTGTAATTAAGTTACATTTCTTTGGTGATGTGTGGCTTAGCATAAGTGACTCCACTTTGGGCCTGATGTCATGATTTTAACACTTAGAAAAATCAAGCTTTGAGGGGGGTTACGTATCCCGGGTGCTACCTACCCTCTTAGACCAAATCCCTGACATTATTCTACTTATTTTATCTTTATTCAGTTAGAATTGTCCAATTAACAATGACCTCAGACAATGGATTGCCCAGCCTTTCGCCTAAACAGAAATTTTATAACAAGCACAACAGAACTGTTATTTTTGAAGTAAAATTTCAAAACATACTAAAAATAGAAAATCGTGTAATGAATCCCAATGTACCACAGTTAACCACAGTCAACAACTTCGGACAATCTTATTTCATCGGTATGCCCACCCACACTATTTAAGCCACTGGATTACGTTGAAGCAGCCACATATATTTTTAGTGAGATATAATTAACATATCACATTGTGTAGGCTTAAGGTGTACAATGTGTTGATTTGATCATTTATATATTGTAGTACAATTAGCATCGTACGTTAATTAACACCTCAAATAATTATTTCTTTTTGTGGTGAGAACAATTAAGATTTAGTCTCTTAGTAACTTTGAAGTTTACAATATAGCATTGTTGTCTATAATCACTATGCATTAGGTCTCCAGGACTTATTTATCTTCTAGTTGCAAGTTTATATCCTTAACCAGTGTCACCCAAACTTTCCTACTCCCCAGCCCCTGGAAACCACCACTGTACTGTCTACTTTTACAAGTTCAGCTTTTCTAGACTCCACATGTATGTGACACCATATGGGTATTTGTCTTTCTCTGTCCGACTCATGTCACACTAATGCCTTCGACATCCATCCACATTGTCACAATAGCAGAGTTTCTCCTTTCTCATAGCTAAGTAGTATTCCATTGTTTACATAAACTACATCTTCTGTCCCATTTCCCTGTTGATAGACTCTCAGGTTATTTCCATATCTTGGCTTCTGTGAATGAAACAGCCACATATTATTTAATCTAGAAATATTTTAGTATGGTATTCAAAAGGCTTCTTTAAAAACAGCAGTGAATATCAGACTTAAAAATGTTAGTAATAGTTTCTTACCATCAAATGATGTCCATATTCCTCCAGTTTATTAATTCTTTTCCTTCTTCCCTTCTCTTCCCTCCCTTCCCTTCCCTTTTCTTTCCTTCCCTCCTTCCCTGGTACTCTCTTTATTCAAATCAGGATCTAAATAAGATCCATGTTCAATTGGTTATGAATCTTAAATCTCTGTGATTTGTTTCTATTTCCTTGCATTTTATTGGTAAAAGGAGCTGGGTCATTTGTCCTAAAGTGTTTCCAAAAGTCTGGGATTCAGCAATTGCATCCCTAGAACTTAAGTCATTCCTGTCTCCCTTATATTGTTTATGCATATGTGGTCTAGAACCAAAAAACAGATCAGATGCAGATTCAGTTTTTAGGTACAAATTCCTTATAGTTGGTGGTGATTTTTCTATCAGTAGGCAGGTAATGAGTGGCTAGTTTTCCTTTGTGTTGTGAGGAGCTATTAAAGGTCATTGTCTGGATTAAATCACTGAAGTTTAAAATGGTGGCATTTTAATTCTACCACGCCCCCATCATTTATAATCCAGCGTACTTTTATAAAGAGAAGCTTCTCCAAACAACTATTTGACTGCCTTGAGGGACAGTTTATGTAGGAAATGTAAGGCAAATGCTTGATTCTTTCCCTTCATTAACTAGTTTTCAAAATAATGAATTTGTTTCTAAGCACCTTCCAAAGGTGACAAGGACTTTTGATTTGTTTGGTTTTGTTATTAGTACCATTTTGAGATCCATGGATTTAAAAATATTTGATATGTTCTGTGTTTAATATTTGGTTTCATTGATGCAGAAAGTGTCCCCTTGTTGACCTTCAGAACATTTTTATATTGATACCCAAGTCCTCCTTTGACTTAATTTTTTTTAACTTCTCCACTTTCTCATATGGCAAGTACAGTACATGATGTATTTTGTTTTTCTGAGACTGGGAATAAGTTCTTCCTCCAAGTAACCCGGGTTCTTTTCATTGGAAGCTGATACTTTGATCACCCGATCTGGGTACCAGGAGTAATCGTCTATTCTAGACATGAAGTGCTTCAGCAAGTTCTTACTTGCTCACCATACTGGCTATTACATTTTGCAACAGCTCTACTTTTAGAAAATCTTTATACTGAGCAAGTGGCTATCCCGCTATAACTTCTATCTATTGGTCACTGTCTGCCAGTGAAAGCTTCACTGATGATGATGATGGAACTGATGGTCATGAGGCAAGATTCCAGGCACAGTGCTAAGCATTTTACACATATTATCTCATTTAATACTCATGTACCATGGCATAAATATTGTCCCCCTTTTAATTTTTTTTATTTTTCAATTACAGTTGACAGTCAATATTATATCAGTTTCAGGTGGGCAGCATAGTACAGACATATCCATAACTTACTAACTGACCCCCCTGAGAAAAGTAGTATCCATCTGACACCATGCATAGTCATTTTAATATTGCCCCTCTTTTGAAGATAAAGAAACAGAATATTAGAGGAGTGAAACTGACCTGATCCTAGATACTAATCCATGTCTGTCTCACTTAAGTCCCATGACGGTACTTATTCCCATGACAATCTTTCCTTGCCTTTATAGATCGTTTTGTGATACAAGTAAAGAAAACACATCTATGGCTTTTAGGCCTTGGTGGTTGTAGTAGCCATTTCTTCTCTGCCTTTATGTTACTAATCTTATGTTTACCACCATACATCTAATCGTTGGTTCACGGATTTTGGGACAAGCTTTTTCTTTATAGCACAAAGTAACTCTTCTCTAATGCATTGTATTAGATATCAGTTTTAGATACAAGAAAGATATTCTACTGTTTTTTTTATCAGCCATGAATCTCTGTGCCTCAGTTGTCTTACACAGAAGATAGGAGTAATGAAAGTTCCTAACTCAGGATGCTGTGTGAGAATGAAACCACATGTTGCCCGCTGAGTAGCTAGTACAACACTTGGCATAGAGCAACCCTTCGTGGGTCATTATCGCTGTTATCACTAATCGAAATTGGCTTCTGTCGGCTCCGTGGTACTTACAACAAACTGATGAGCAGGTAGCTGGCAATGCATAGTCTAGAAGAGATTATGTAAAGGTAATGCTCTTAAAAGCTATTTGGAACATCAAAATGGAAATGTCAGGTGAATTATATCCTGTGGGACACTGTCACCGCCGAGGGGGTGACACTGGCCCTGGGGGGATGAAAGTACCTTCAGTTATCGGAGTGGTTTATAGCGCTCCGAAGGACCACCACTCATTAACAGATATCTAATACGTCTGTGTTATTAAAATTTCATGAGGAGGGGAAACCATTAGGAAAAAATGTCTAAGAAGGATCTGGGGGACAGCGAAAAAAGGTTCAGAAATACTGCCTCATTTACATTAAAGGAGCAAAGGAGAGCTCATGAGGTATCCATGAAGCAATTGGAAACAAATTTGTAATTGGGAAAATACACGTTTTGTAGCTTTTCAAAAAATTTTTATTCTTTGTCAAGAAAAGGAAATATAACTGTCTCCCTCCCACAGGAAATGCAAGAATAAGCAACGTGGAATTTTATCACTGTGGTCAGGACGGCTTCAGGGAGAGCTCAGACCCCCGGCATGCCGTCACATTCCTCGGCCTGGGGCAGGTCGGTGCTTCATTGGTAATTTGCGCATGTGTTCACAGTAAAATATTTTGTTTTGATTTGATTTTCATTTATCTGTATTAGCCAGATCTTTGAATTACTAAGACTATAATCTAATGTACTAGAACTTTCTTAGATATAGTTTCCATGAACTTTTTTAGACTTATAAAGACTGTATTTTCAGGGATCATTTCTATAGTTTGTTACTTTTTAGACTTATAGCAGCATTTCATTCTAACCATTTAATGCTTTTATTTAAGGTAAGTGAAAGAGAAGTATAGAAAAAGGAGCAGGGAAGGTGAAAGGATGGACGCTCTATAATAGTATTTCTTACCTCCCCTTTATTTTGCAATAACCAAACATATTTCCAAACACTTTCTATTAAGCAAACTGAGTATTGCTTAAATTTTTCAAATGAAAAGTATCTGTGACCGTATATCCATGCCACTCTCAAAAGTGGGAAAATAAGTATCCTGAGGGGGCTGATGATTTAAGAAAAATGAGAGCTTATTTCTTATGGAAATAAAATGTAACCTTGTAGGTTTGAAATTGCAACCCCTAACCTACCCATTGACTGATTCCAATAGACATTTGAATCATAACCTCTTGCCTAGGGTGTCACCTTTTGAAATTAAAAAATAAATTCCTGCTCATCATATAGTAAACTATTCTGCAAAAATAAGTTTTAGTACCTTAGCATTACATAGGTAATGACAGAAAAATAAATGCATAGAAAATCACTTGAGAATTTTTTTCTGCACTTAAAGTAAGCATCCTTCTCTTGCTTTATTTAATCACAAATTCAAGATATGCAGAAAGGTTCCAGGATTAAAAGACCTGCTGAAAAATCTTCTCTTTTTATAGAATGTAAACTGATTATTTTATTTATTAAGGCATGCTTCCTGAAAATCACCTACTTTGAGTTTTTTCTTTAAATATATTTTATTTTTAAAATATCCACTGAATCCCGATGTTTTATAGATTCAAGAACAAGGCGCATCTTACATCCGAGGCTGTGCTTTTCACCACGGCTTTTCCCCAGCGATTGGCGTGTTTGGCACAGATGGAGTGGACATCGATGATAACATCATTCACTTTACAGTGGGGGAAGGTAACGTAATGATACTGTGGTCCGAACGTATCTTTCTGAGACAGTCTTATCTGGATACTCTTAGGGTCATGTTCTCCAATTAATCTTTCTTCAAGAATGGAAATGGATGATATCTGTGCGTATGTGGGTGCATTATTAAACCATGTGTGTTCACTGGGCATTCAAACTGTGCCTAGTGTGACTGAGGAACTGGACATTTAATTTTAATTGTACTGTACTTAATTGTACTTCCTTCTCATTTAAGTAGTCAGTGTGGCTATGGATACCATGTAGGAGACTATAGCACAAGAAGAATTATTTACCAAACCATGATCTTATGTGAATTATCTAATACCAGTAGTTAAATCACTATGACTTTTAAAACACTCCTTACATATCAATTACAAAGATTATTCACAAATAAAGGTTATTATTTGATAAAAGTTATATTCAATTATAGGAGGTTACTCTTTCTTAAATATCAGTAAAAAGTGTAATACAACCTTATTTAATGTGCATAAAATGTATTTGTGTGTTTTTTCAAACCTGAGATGGAGCCTCTGTACCCACATATTTAACGAGCACCCCAAAGACCCTAAGTCAGGTGGTCGATTAAGTCAAGTTTCACTATCAAAGAAGAGTGCAGAGGCTCTATTTAAAATTTCAGGGGTTCACTTATTAGGCTTAAACTAGAAAACGGATTTCATGGGGAAAAAAAGAAAGACACCCTCTGTAGTACTTATTACACATTTACATGTATTGGGGGTATTTTTCAGGCATAAGAATATGGGGGGACGCCAACAGAGTCCGGGGAAATTTGGTTGCGCTTTCAGTTTGGCCAGGAACCTACCAGAACAGAAAAGACTTAAGTTCAACTCTCTGGCATGCAGCAATTGAGGTAATGTGAACACATTTATGATTCTAAATATACAAAATTATGATTTCCTTATTGAAGATTCCAATTTCTGTAGAAATTGTAAATCTAAAAATATTACTGAAAACTATTTCTTCCTTAGATAAGACTGATGAACTAATAAGTAGCCAATTAAAAGGGTGAATGAATTTTATTAAAAGATAATATGCACTCCAATTCCTATGGAATTTTTCTTTGTGTTAATGCCCATTAGTTTAAATAGTTCTCTAACTACAGTATTTTCGTGCTTCTCTGACATTGATTCTTGCTTTCAAGGTACTGTTCAGGGTCTCTCTGTGCTGCTGACTGTGCCTTGCATGTGTTACTACTTAACTCTGAATTTAGTTTCCTTCCTCAGATGGAAAACTGTGATAATAGACTATAGAATCTGTACAACCGCTTTTTCCTCTAAAATCTTTATGATTCTGTATGCAAGGTTCTTCATTCTTATCTAACGTAGCTATTGGACCCTTCTTATTTTCTGTGACGTTTCTTCAGTTACCATAGGGCTTTACTTAGATGCAGAATGAGATTACAAGTAAGAAAATAGCATGAGAAAGGATTTGGGAGAAATATAGCTTCCACTTGTTTTATTTTATTTACCTGTGCATAGGAATGAAAAATAACTACAAATAGCTGTCTTTGAAAGATGGGGTAAGGACTGGGTTTTGATTTTGTGCAACTATTAATAATTACCTTATGGTAAAATGTGAAAACCTGGAATTTACTGTATATTTATTAGGTAATAGTGTTCTTATTTTTCATCTATTCATAGATGTTAGAATATAATAAAATATCAATTCCAAATCTTTAAATTTATCTGTATCTTTTGAAATAAAGAGTACTTTATGAATTCCATTTAACTCTATTTTATCATAATCTTTAAAAATAAGGATGTTTATTATGTTTTAAATAATTGAGGTTTTAACTGTTTTGTGGACACCGCAGGCAAGAACTAAACCTTCTGTGCTCTGTAGTTTTCCTTTTCTATCACTTTGACTTGACTCATAAAATAAAATTGCTTAGTAATTACCTAATACTTGTGCTACTCAGTTTTTTATTATAGTAGATTTTATTTAAACTAGTGAATGCTTCAAAGGAATCTTATGGTCTACTCTAATTGCCTTAGTTGCCTTGTTTTAAATAAATTGAGTTGGTAAGAGACTATAACCAAAAAGAATGATAAAATCTTCATAACCTTGCTGTAAGACTGGAATTTGGTCCATGGCTTGTAAATATTGAACTACATCTAGTGGATTTTGTGACTGAAATAAAAAATAATTTATTTAATGCATTTTCCAAATAAGTCTGGTGATTCATTTTATACCAAGGACCTAAGCTAATGTGAATACTTTATTTGTAGTTTGTTTGAATGGAGTGAATAATAAATTAAAATTTTCCTCTTGAAAATGTAGTCATAATTAGTTTTCCTATGCATGTTGCACACTTATTCTCACTGCCCAACTGTGTAAGAACCTGACCCAAAGCATTTTCTTTGTCCCTGTACTAGATAAATAGAGGGACGAACACAGTGTTACAAAATAACGTCGTGGCTGGATTTGGAAGGGCGGGATACCGCATTGATGGGGAACCTTGCTCAAGTAAGTCCTTTGGCATAAAGTGAAAATACTAGGAAATAATTTGTCCAAATTCAGTAAAGTAAGTAATTATTGTTTGACAGTTCAATATGCAATATCTTCTCTACCTGAGCACTGAAAGAACTCCACAGGGGAAATTATTTCAAGACACCATTGGGCCTAAAGAAAAAAGACTGGATAGACTTTTAAGGAGTTGTTTTCCATGTTTATGATCCCAAGCTTCTAACAGCAACTTCAGTTCTTGATCTGGCGGATACTGGAACAGCGGGTATCTCATCCCACCTTCATAAAATGAAACGTAGGGATCCGCACCTGTAGAGATGCGCCACTCCCACACTTGTGCTTCACAGGAATGAATGCTCACTGTTTGTTAAGACCTGCAAGCGTGAAAGTCAAAGGACATGAGCAGTTCTCAGGTACATTTCTCTCAGAAGAGTGAAAACCAAGACCTAACTGAACAGCTGCTCTCTTGGCGAGGCTGTAGGGACACAGGGCCATTTGCACATTGCTGGTTGAAGGACGAAGTGACACAACCCTACAGAGGGGAATCTGGCAACAGCTGCCAGGGTAGAGGCGTTTACCTTTGGGTCAGCGTTTCTACTCTGGTGATGTAACTAACAGTTGCCTCTGTAAGAGAAAAGGTCTGTGAACAAAGCTATTCCTCACAGCAGCCATGTGTGCTAGCAGGAAGCTGGAGGCTACCCTGTGTCCAATAACTGTGGGCTGGTTATGCAAAGCCACATATTGAACACTAAGCCCCTCTAAAAAGAATAAGTAAGATACATATCTATGTGTGGATATGGAGATTCTAAAGTGATAAAAAGAAAATTACAGACTAGCATATATAATACTGTTTTTTGTATAATGTGTTTTGTGGAAAACAGTAAGAAAACAAAAACATAAGTGGTATTTTTGTTTACATAAAGAAACCCAAAGTATAAACACAAATAACTGTAGTGGTTGAGTGAGAACGGGGTGGCTTATTATTGTATAAGTCTGTATAACCTCTTGATTTTTCGACTGTTTAAAAGGATTATCAGATTTAAAAAATGAAATAAATAATAGAGCTGCAGGCTTTACTTCCTAAGAAAACTGCTTAAAGGAAATGGGATTTTCCTTCAAAAAATTTATATTCCTTCTTTTCTCTCAGTGTAGTTACTTTTAAGATTCTTTGAATCAGCATTTCTTTTCTAAATTCAAAACTTACTGGACTTAAGCTAATTTATTCTTGTGTAAGACACATTTTGATGGAATAAAGCAACTTTACCAGCAGATTTATTTTTTGATATATGCTCTTATTAAATATTTTAGTTCCCAACAGCTTTAAGTGGCTTTTCTCTAACTTAAAGTTTAAAAATATGTCATTTCTCTATAACTTTATTGAAGTGCTATATGTTTTTTTTGAAAATCAAAATATGAGCTGTGCATATGAATATTTACTAATATGTAATGTCATGTAATCCATTTTTCACTGACTAAATAATTGAGAGTTTCTATAGGAGTTTTTGAATTTCAAGCGGTGGAAATGTGAAACACCAGAGGGGAACTGAGGGTCTAGTCCCCGGCCTGGGAGCTGAGAATGGCCATCTCCCAGACAAGGCTGTGATGCTGGGAGGGAGTGAGGGCCCATGCTGGGTCCAAGGGAGGAGCCACACTTGCCCCTGAGTTACATTGTATGGAACCAAGGGAAAGACATGAAAACAGCTTCTCGTGAAGGAAATGAAATAGAAGCCTGGCAGACCCTAAGTCAAATGTCAATCTGAAAGGCCTCAGGAAAAAGGACAAGCAATAGAAGACAGGATGAGGTCAATCCTTGGAGACTAAGTACAATTTAGGGGGTGGTGCTGCTCTTTAAGGGGAATGCTCCAATTTACACATGGTTAGGAGGGGACTATTAAGGTTACTGATCTGATTTGGGCATGAATAAAACTTGCATTAAAATCTACATCAATTATCCTGTATATTAATTCTGAGTCTCGTTTCCATTAATTGAGGCACTTTACATGGGTTATTTCATTTCATTGTGAAACAACCTTGAATTACGGTTGATTATTTTAATCTAAGAGGGAACGGAAGTCCTAAAAGGTTAAATAGCTTCCCTAACATCTGAACACATCAATTTAGCAACTATTGAATGAGCACCCATCTCTGCCTAACCTTCTAAGCTCTAGGAATAGGTTGGTCTAGACACAGTCTCTTCTCTCATGAAGCTCACATTGTAAATTCACAAGTAAGTGAAATATCAAGTGAAGAAAATTTTAATGGCCATGTAAAGTGACCGAGGTACAACTTTGACTCAGGTAGTCAGAGAACGCCTTCTGAAAGAAGTGACACTTAACTTGAAAATGGATGCCCGGACAGAACCAGCAACCCAAAGGCCTGCAGGGGACGCATTTTACAGACAGCAAGAGGTGTCACTGTGCTCCAAGTTCAGCCTTGGTTGAATCCAAGTTCATGCTCTTTCTAATGAAATTCGTGTTTCGTTTAATCAGCTATAATAAGTTAAGGGTGTTAACATGAAATAACCTTTTGCAAATGAGCATACAATTATTCTGAATAGCAGTGAAGGGACAATTTAGATAAGAGTAAGTACTAAATAGAGTAAATCATAAATGACCCAAGCATAAAAATATATTCTCTTCTTGTTAAAATTCTCATTGAAATTATATACTTAATTTTTAAAAGAATTTTAATTTTAACCAATACTGCTTATAAAAACTATGGGGTCTGGCGGAAGTAACACTTGCTCGAGCGTGGTTGGTAGGGCACGTGAATGTCTTGCAAAAGATGGACGGGAATTTCAACATTTCACCTAAAATGTCATATGCTGTGCTTGAGTGTGATACTGTTGTTACAGAATTACGTGCTTATGACTTTGTAACAAAAGATTTTATAATAAAAAAGGGGCATTATTTGTGCCAGACCCTGTATGTGACATGACTTGTAAAGTTGATTTTCTCATTCTATATTTCCTTTCCAAGGTCAATCTGATCTCCTGGAAAAGTGGTTTGACAATGAAGCCCATGGGGGTTTATATGGCATCTATATGAACCAAGATGGCCTTCCTGGATGTTCCCTTATACAGGGATTTACCGTTTGGATGTGCTGGGATTATGGAATTTATTTTCAGGTAAATTGATCTGAGATCATGACTGTTTATTTTTTTATGGTATTTTGTGTTATGTAAACTCGAAATTGTATTACAGACCACAGAGAGTGTTTATATCTCTAATGTGACCCTGGTTGACAATGGAATGGCCATTTTCTCAATGATTTACATGCCAGCTGCCATATCTCATCAAATTTCCAGTAAAACAGTGCAAATTAAGGTAAGAAGTGACTACAGCCACGTGAAAAAGAAAGAGCAACTCTAAGAAGGGTGACGTTATTAAAGGACTAATACAAAGAATCTCTTGGCTCCTACCCCACTAGTCCAGACCTCCTGTTTTTGCTCTCATTGACTTGGGCCAAGAGGCTTGCCATCCTTCCCTCTCTTCCCCAACCCCTTCACCTCTTCTTGATTATCACCTGCTCATTTTGCCACAAATAGTTAAATTTTTATTCCATCTATTAAGTTTTTCCTGAACTAACTTAGGTAGTATTGACACTCCCTCCTCTTCTCGTTCCTGCTGTTCCCTGGACATACTTCCATCCTAGAAGCAGAACACGGCATTCTATCTAATTATTTACATGCCCATCTTCCCCTTGACACTTTGAGTGTCTTTCCACTCTGGGAAGAAATCCCATCTTTTTCACATCTTTTCCATGTTGGTTTAATGAACGATCCAGTTCTCAAACTTACAGGTTGTGTTTTGGAAACAGAACAATTTAGTATTACTCATTGTTATGTTTTCCTTTAGCACTAGGAAAACATAATTATTGTTATTATTATATATACTTTTATTATTAAAGCTGTATTATTTGAATTTCTCAATAGAACTCATTCATTGTTGGAAGTAGCCCTGGATTTAATTGCTCTGATGTCCTAACAAATGATGATCCCAATATTGAACTTTCTGCTGCCCATCGGAGTTCTAGGCCTCCATCAGGTAAAAAATTTAGGATTCTAATTTTGGTGTTCATGTGAGTGCACTTTCAAATTTCAACTTTCTTCTGTTTATTAAAGGAGGCAGAAGTGGGATTTGCTGGCCTACCTTTGCGTCAGCACATAACATGGCACCCCGGAAGCCTCATGCCGGCATCATGAGTTACAACGCCATCAGTGGTCTTATGGGAATCTCAGGCAAGTTGAAACATAGTTTGACAAGCCTCAGTTAAGATCTATGAAGAATACATGGAGTATAACTAATAGTGTTTCATTGTTAGTAAAAAAAAAATAACGATTGAATGAATGTGTATATGCATCTGTTCAATATGACAAGAAAAGAAATCAGCCATCTGAGTCAATTTCAGAATGGTTCCTTGGCAAAATTCATGGATATTTAAAAAACTGAAATTTAATTTTCCTTCTAAAACAACAGAAAAGCCACTAGTATAATAATTTAGTATTAATTAGTTTCTATAATTTATAAAAGCCCTTTCATATAACTAGGATTATATATTTTTATCTCTTTTTACAACTGGAGAAATTTAAACTCATGTAATTTAAGAGCTCATATAATCTTACTAAAATCCCACAACTATTGGCAGATCTAGGATTAGGATCAAGACCTTCTGACTTGAAATCTGTTGCTATTTCACTGAACCAGGCTGCCTCCTTAATAATGTAAAATAAATATACATAAATTAATGTAGTGAACATATTAATTGTTTTCATGTTGCTCCTTCAATATACTGTGTCATTCTCTATTTCAGATTAGCAAGCCTGCCTTTCATGATAAGTCTAACCAGGGTCTCCTCTAAGAAAGAGCCTCAATAAATTAGACATCTAAGTTTTGACATAGTGTTTCTTATAACTAAATCCCAGAAATGCAAAACAAATCATCACTGTGAGTTGACTCATAAAATAAAATTGCTTTGTAATTACCTAATACTTGTGCTATCCAGTTTTTTGTTATAGCATATTTTATTTAAACTAGTGAGTGTTTCTATTGAATCTTATGGTCCACTGTAATTGCCTTAGTTGCCTTATTTTAAATAAATCAAATTAGTAACAGAGTGCTACCCAAAAGAGTGATAAAATCTTTGTAACCTTAGTATAATACTGCAATTTAGCCTATGGCTTATAAATATTGAGCCACATCCAGTGGATTTTGTGAATGAAATAAAAAAATAATCTGCTGAATGCACTTTTCTAAGAAGTCAAGTGTTAGAGGGCAGTTCCTCAGAGAAGGGGCGGATGTGAGTAGTGAGCAGTCACCACTTACAGGAGCTAAGGATGAGTACCTGGGGCCTGTAAAGGAGATCTGCACAGGTAACAGATAGTATCTGCTACTGTGGTGGGTATTTTTTAAGATTTTATTTACTTGATTTTAGAGAGAGGGTAAGGGGGGGAGAAAGGGCGAGAGAAACATCAATGTGTGGTTGCCTCTTGCATGCCCCCTACTGGGGACCTGGCCCACAACCCAGGCATGTGCACCGACTAGGAATCGAACCAGTGACCCTTTGCTTTGCAGTCCAGCCCTCGATTTACTGAGTCACACCAGCCAGGGCAGCTACTATGGTGTTTTATTAATACTCATGTAAGTCTCATATTTATGTGTACATCATATCTTCTTAGGAAAAATATGTAACCAAGAGGTTAGTAGATAGTGTATAAACAATTTAAGAATTTTTGAAGTTACTTTTTTTTTTTTTGCTTTTTTCCTATTTTTGAGTTATTAGTTAGTACAATGGAGATTAAGTTTTGGTTCCAATAAACTTTATCTTTTTGCCCCACAATATATGCAATAAGGCCATGAGAATAATAGCATTTCAATTAGCCTGTGGTGCATAACAAACCACCCCCAAAATCAGTCTTTAAACAATCATTTATCAGCCCATGATTCTGTAGATTGACAATTTGTTCTTTGTTCACCTGGATGGTTCTCCTGCTGGTCCCACAAGGGATTATTCAATAGGCTGCCTTCAGTTTACAGGATGGATAGGGGCTGATTAGTCTAGGATGGCGTCACATTCATGGCTGGTGGGTGGTGCCTGCTGACGGTCATTGCTGTCTGTTGGCTGGAATAATGGGGTGCTTGAGCCAGGCCTATTCACATGCTAAGAGTCTCACAATTCCCTAGAGCACCAGGAGAGTGAGTCCTAACATGCAAGCACTTTTCAGATCTGCTTACACAGCAGTTGCTCTTGTCCCACTCCCCAAATCAAGTCACGTGGCCAAGCCCCGAGAAATGTGGAAGTGACCACTCAGTGGTGCTGGTGTAGGGAAACAACACTCTCCCACGAATCCTGGTGGATTGATCTACCACATAAAGTAAGAGCTTCATGTTCAAGGTATTAAATGATGTGTTTGCTGGAATGTACCTAAAATTCAACTGCACCACTTCCTCTATAGAAAACAATTATTTTTCTATTATTTATATTTTAGATTCAACATTTGTTGGATTCAAGGATGTGTGTTCAGGTGAAACAAATGTGATATTCCTTACTAACCCTTTAAATGAGGATTTACAGCATCCAATCCATGTGAAGAACATACAGCTGGTTGATACTACAGAACAATCAAAAATATTCATACATAGGCCTGATATAAGGTAAAACATATGAAAACCCAGTTTTCTTCCTCTCGTCATAGTTGTCCATAGTTATTTTCCCCCTCCATAGATCTGGGAAAGTTGCTATGTTGAAGTAACTGTTACTTTTATAAAATTTTAATCAGCATTATGAAATGAAGACTAATACATTCATGTTTTCAGTTAAGTTCAATAAGCTAGGCCTCAATATGTATATTTTCTCATGCTGTTTTTTCCATGCATTATAAATAACACTACTGTTAAATATAAAAGACGTAAATGGGGTTAGAAGTGTGCCGTACATTAATATCTCTCCATTAATAGTCATTAGGAATGAGACATTTCTAGCATTTCTTCCCTTTTCCTTACTTCTTTGGTTTCCTGTTGCTTTCCAAATGTCTTATCACATGCACTCCAACGTGAAGTTGGAAATCAAATGTTAGTCATTACAATCACTGTGACTGAGAATATGCAGAAACTTAGAACAGTGATTTTTCAATCACAAAGATCAAGTGGCATCAGAATATTTGTAGAAGCTGAACCACTTAGATTCTAAGGCTTAAAAGAATATAGTCAGTAATTGCTACTCTTACTAAGAAGTGCAGGCCAGGAATTTAGATGTTAGACAATATTGGAGGTAAGACATTTTCTATTAGAAATCTTTGCCCATTTTCAGTCCAGGGAGAAGATGAGGAATAATGGTGCCGATAGAGCTCTCTTCAGAGAAATGCTACGTCCCACAAACAGTTTGACTTCACTCATTTTGTTTGGGGGACAGCCCACAGCTCTTCATCTAATTATCATTGGATTGTGGTGTTTTTTGCTTGTTTGTTTGTTTGTTTTGCCCAATAGACCCTCTGCCAACTAGAAAGTTATTAGCTCCTATTTATTTAATCCTTAAGATTTAATTTATAATTTTAATATCTAGGTCATGAGGAAAATATTACATTATAAAATATAATGTCATTGAGTTCTGTGCTTTAATTGGAACACAATTGGCGCTTTTCAGACCTTTTTTACTAGGGAGTTCCCCCAGTCCCCAAATGCTCTAAATGTGGGCCAATAATTACCTAACATAGCCCGTTTTTCCAGAAAATTTCTCTTAGCCAAACAGGAATAGCTTTGGGAGGCTAAAACCCTCCCCGCCACTACCTCCTTGCAGACCACGGAAAATGAGTGATTTATTGCAAGAGGCCATTCCCTTGTCTCCAGGTGGGAACAAATCTGGGTGCAATTATTGATGCAAGGTTCCCTGGGGCCAGATTGCAGGTAGTCTACAGCTCCTAGTCATCTCCCTTTGCTCTCCCTCACTCTGTGTGGCTGCTCTCCTTCCCTTTCGAGAGGACTCCCTCAACAACTAACTTGAAAAAAATCTACATCTCAGCCTCTGTTTCTTTGGAACCTGAAGGCAGACAGAGCCTTAAGCTATAATGTGAGTGCTGCTAGGCACCTACCCACAGGCTTGGTTACAAAGGCACTCTGCACGTACTTGAAAACAGAGAACACATGAACTACAGGAATATTTATTCGTATCATCTCCAAAACTATTACACTATTATAATAAGGGCTAACTTACTGTTTTATGTCTCTCTTACCACAAAAAGGAAGAGATATGCTAATAGTATCTAATAGAGCTGAGCGTTCCACTATAATTTTGTTGCTATAACTCTGGAATAAATTATATTTCCCCATAGAATATATGATGTTATAGTGTAGGTGTCCTGTATTCATGTATGCTGTACAATGTACAGTACATTGCAGACTGAGCAGCTCTTTTGTTTTTATAACCAGTTAGTCAACACTCCAGGTGACCCAAGATAAAAGCAGCATACCATCTATGGTTGAACTGCATTATGAGTTTATAGTATTTCATCTCTTATAGTTTTGGTATCTACAGAATGCCTACTAAAATATGTAGTATGACATCATAATCGAAGTATATCTGTTTGTATACACATAGGGAAAAGTCTATGAGAATATATATTAATCTGAAGTTTGTGATAAGCCTAAGACCTTGAGATAGGAAGGTGAAAGGGACTGAATTTTTATCAAGTATTTAGATTATTTTATAGTAAGCATACAATATTTTTATAATGTTAAAAACCCATAAAAAAAGAGAAGAAAAGGGAAAATAATAAAGACTTCCCTGCCAACACAGGGATTTTGTGTGTTCTGAGCAGTAATTGTTCACCTCTTCAGTGAGACAGTGTTAGTATATTGTACGCTATTCACAAATATGAATCTATTATTCAACAAAATGTGGAACAACAAAATGGAATTCTAATTTTATATTCCACAGGCATAACACATCCTTTTGAAATGTTAATGAATTCATAATACACCAAATCAACACAATGGAAAACAGACCACATTACAATGCTTATTAAATATGCTAATCGGTCCAACATTGAATCCTGTCTGAAATAATAAAATTCAATCAGTCAATTTTTTTGGATACTCTCTTATCAGATACTCAAGTATACACACATGCTCCCTAGAAATAGAGTAGGGATACTAAATCTAGGTATCCATTCATTTCACCTTTTCTCCACAGGAAGGTGAATCCATCTGATTGTGTAGACATGGTTTGTGATGCCAAAAGGAAATCTTTTCTCAGAGATATGGATGGCTCCTTTCTGGGGAATTCTGGTGCAGTGATACCTCAATCAGAATATGAATGGAATGGAAATAGCCAACTTGGAATTGGGGACTACAGAATTCCTAAGGTGATGCTCACATTCCCCAATGGAAGTAGAATTCCTGTCACTGAGAAAGCACCTTATAAAGGTTTGTTGGATGTTATTCTGCTCATCCTCGAATATGTTAAACAAAATATATCTTTCATTTTTAATGATTGATGTACTCAACCAATAATGTATTTTCTACTTATTCACGTTACATATCAAGAAAAGATAGCACGTGGATGCTTTTGCAAAGATATTTCTTTTCATGCTAAAATGTATATACCTGTGTTTCTAGGAATCCTTAGAGATTCAGCCTGTAAATACATTCCGGAATGGCAAGGCTATAGGTGCTTTGGGATGGAATATGCAATGATGGTTATTGAAAGCCTGGATCCGGACACTGAAACTCGACGGCTCTCACCAGTAGCTGTTGTGAGCAATGGTTATGTAGATCTCATTAACGGTAGGTGTTCAATGTCAACAGACTGCAGTTACTCAAGGCATTCACTATTCATTATTACATGCATGGAGACATCTCATAAATTACTTATCACATAAAAGTAGAAAACATTAGGACTTCTTTGCCTCCTGTTTGTAAGAAAGACCTACATATAAGAGAAATACTTGACTCTTCAGCAGGTCCCTGTGTTGGAAAGCCAGAACAGTGATTCCAAATTGACCACTAGAAGAAGGGAGAGAAGGAAGTTTCGTCTTGAGTAATCTTCATACTTATAATGATAAGGTGACATAAATACTTTCAAGAAAAAGTTGGCATGAGTGTTAACATAAGAAACATTCAAACCTGTAGAGAATTCTTGTGATTTTATTTGAGCCAAACTGACAACAATTGTTGGAAGCAAATCTCAATGGATTGAGAAATGCTACAGAGAATGGCAGTTTAGCACCTTATTTTATACATTACAATCAAAGGAGGAGACATAAGGGGATTATATGAAATCCACTGATGATAGATTAGGGCTAGGAAAGCAAAGGGGGGGGCGGGGGGGGGAGACCACTGGGATTGGATTAAAGATAAACTGATAGACTAAACTGATAGGCACATACTTCTTTACCTAGGTGGGAAAGGGATAGTTAACAGTCAACATTCAACATAACAATAACAATGAGGGGATTTGTGTCTCAGCTCCTGTCTGGATGTACCCAAGAGGTTGGAAAGAAGGGAAGTTACCCTGACATTCCAAAAGTATGTTATCATAGATGCAAAAAGGCAATAGACAGGCTCAGTTAAGGTAAAGATTGACCTTTGTTAGGGAAAAACACCAGCCTAGGATATGACTACCCACCATCAACTGCTCTTGGTTAATAAGTTTTAATTTCAGCCCATCCTTTGTGGTTACTCTAGGTCTCCGAACAGCAACCTTACTACGCTGCCACGCAGACCTCTGCTTAGCTTGCCAGGTTAATAAGTGGCCTCTTTCCTTACACAGAGTATCTCCAAAAATGCAATTTGCTTTACATAAAAATTTTAAAAAATGATGATGTATTATTTGGAATATTCAAGAACAATTATTCTCAGCCTACTTGTTTCTTATTTTTATGAATCCTTAGAAGACTTAATCTTGAAATGAGGTGTTTTGTTTTATTTTCACTTCTCATTCCTTAGACTGTCCAGAACATTTTGTCAAGATCTAGAGTCTAAGTTCCTTACATTCTGACTATAGTGACTCTGGTTAAGAGCGTAGGCAGAGGTCTCTATATGAATTCAGATCAAGACTTTTTCAAGGAATAAGATAACTTCCAACAGCTACCAAAAACAGAGGGTAGGGACTCCACGTGGGACCCTGAACTAGCCCCCCGGGGCTCGGAGATCGGTTCCTAACAAAGCTGAAGGGCCCTTCAAGTGCTTCCGGGGCACATAACCTCGATCAGAAAGATCTCTGTGCCCTGGCAGTGGCATAACAGGTACCGAAATAATCCAGGATTCAAAAAAACAGCCTTTACTTCACAAAAATATTCAATTTTTAAAAAGTGTTAAAGAGAATGAGCTAAATCAGGGATGTCTCAGAGTTACATGATTTTAAGCTCTCCCCCCGTTTCTTGCCCCAACATACAATCTGCCTGGTTTCTATGACCTGCAATCAAACCAATTTCAAATGCTGCCTTTCAGATCTTTAAAGGAGAGAGACTGTGGGAAGAATTTTAAACCACTCATTGAATAGTGGCGATGGTTTTCAGTGGTGGAGAAAGATTGCATTCTGTTTATTTTCACATGTTCCTTTTCTGAAAGACAATATAAGTTTTCCACTTATAATAGTGACATGACATGTCTCTTCAAAATAAATTTAAATTTTAAGAAGTTTCTCTCCGTTTAAAAAAAGTCTTAAGTAAATGATAGTAGCATTTCAAAAATTATGAAGGTACTAAAAGAATCACTGAAACTTGGGATGCACTACACTAAGTGACTTCTATCATTCTAAATATTTCATTTTATAGTAGTAATTTCTTTCTGTTTGTTTTAAAAATTTACAAAGAAGGTTTATTTAAAGGCAAGATTTATATTTTGGATGCTAAAGGAAAGCTTATGTTCTACTTGAACTACAGAAGTTTATATGGGTTTAAATTTGATTGAAGTTCAGTTATAAATATTGATAATAATTTAAGTAAGCCAGGAATATGAGCAAAACCAATGAATAAAAATATCAAGAAAAAGCCATCATTCCATATCTCATTCAGAATTTTATATAGTATAATATTCTCAGCCACTTTGAAACCGAAGTGAAATAGAGAAGTTTGCTACAAAGTCATGCTGTACCTGTTCTAGAAATGTGTAAATTCAGATAGAAAAGCATACACTATCGTTTGGCTTTCTAGAGTTTATGGGAGTGTTATTTCTCAGGCTGCTTCAGTTCATTAATGATGTCGACCCTCAAACAGTACCTATAATCACACTCTTTAACAACAATGTTAAAATAACAGTCAAAGAAGATTAAAGACAATAAAAAAAAACTTAGGGGTGTGTTGAATTCACAGATTAACTGGTGAACAAATGAGTAAGTGCAAGAAAGAGTTAATGAAGAGTCAATGGTTCAGACATAGAAATATCCGTGCTTCCAGGTACAGTAAAGGCTCTATTTTTAACAAATTAACTCTTTTAGAGCATTTTTCTCAACAGAGTCTGAGAAAGGTGGTTTCCCACCCAAACTCAACATTTGATAAGTAGGAAAATGGATGAAGCATTTTCTTCCTTACCATGTATATGATTATTAAAGTAGAGAACCATGCAAATCTCCTATTTCCTCATTGACCTTCCAGTACAAATCCTCAACACATTAATTTTCCCTGCCTACCCTGGGCAGTGTAAAAGTAAGAGTAGGCGAGGGAGCTGCTTCTCTGCCTTCCTTTTTAGCCAGAGTTTGAGAAATAGCTTAGATCACTGGGTAGATGGGTAATGGTCGTAAATGCTGAACTTGATCACTGCCATTTATTTTTAATACAACTACTCATCAGACTGTGCATGAATAGCATTCATCATAGAGAACTTGAGCTTGCATTTTGTGTGGATTTAGGCCCACAGGATCATGGCTGGTGTGCTGGATACACCTGCCAGAGAAGGCTGTCCCTGTTTCATAGCATTGTGGCTCTGAGCAAATCTTACGAAGTTTACTTCACTGGTACCAGTCCTCAGAATCTTCGACTGATGTTGCTTAATGTTGACGCTGACAAGGTAAGGCAAGATGGAAATAATTTCCTAAGAGTTATTGGTTTTGATTGCTTGTTTATATTTCTGTGTGCTAAGAGCTTTATCTCTCCCCCTGTCCTCTTGAACATCTTCAGCCATAGCTCCTTTTCAAGGATCATCAGGGTACTACATTGGTCCAGACAGTTTTCATCGGCCCGAGAGCATATGTGAGCACCAAGCACCTCTCCCCCATATGCACTCAATTCATGTATGAGGCCCGAAAGTGAGGCCTATGCTTTGTGTGATTGGGAAGCAAACCCGAATTTTTACATAAAAATAGTACACATCTAAAATTATTAACTGGAATTATATATTTATTCTTCCATGCTGCTGTTATTTATGTGTGTCAGAAATACATCTTTGGACTTTACTTCGGAGATCACAGCGTGTTATCTAAAATATCTTCATTTATGTCAAGTCTTTGCTATAAACTGAATTAAGCTCAGATTATTTTTTTTTAAGATTTTATTTATATATATTTTAGACAGAAGGGAATGGAGGGAGAAAGAGATGGGGAGAAACATCAATGTGTGGTTGCATCTCACATGGCCTCCCTGGGGACCTGGCCTGCAATGCAGGCATGTGCCCTGCCTGGGAAGCAAACCGACGACCCTTTGGTTCACAGCCTGTGCTCAATCCACTGAGCTATGCCAGCCAGGGCTCAGCTCAGATTATTAAATTTATATATACCATGTCGGTGGGAAAGAGGGTGAGGTTAACATAGTTGAGATCTTTGTTTCTAAGAGTATGAGACTGGAAAGTCTCAGGGTATTAGGAGCATGAAGAAAGCATGCTGTTGAGGTTAAGCAAAGGGAGGAGTGACGAAAGGAGACACCTGCCCCTTCTCAGGTGACAGCAATCGCATCCTTTCAGTCACTCAAGATAAAACCTTGGGTCAATTCTTGATTCTTCTCTTTCTCTCACATTCCTCATCCAATCCATCTGCACACCCCATTGAGTCTCCTTTCAAAATATCTAGAATATAAGCACTTCTCATGATCTCCACTGCTACTGTCCAGTTTGAGCCAACAACATCGCTTCCTTGGATAAAGGCAATTGCTTCCCAACTCTTCCTCCTGCTCTACCTTTGCCCCTCTATTGTCTCTTTTCACCTTTGTAGCCATAGAGATACTCTCAAAACCTAAGTCAGGAGAGGTTGTTCCTCTGCCCAAACCCTGCAATGATTTCCCTATTGGTCTTCATCCGAGAAGCAGAGTCCTGTCCTCACAGGGGCTTACAAGGCTGTCTGAGAATCTCTCCCTTAGCTCTTCAAAGACTTTTTTTTTTACTTTATTAAAATACTGAGTTTATTTCACATTATATTTTTGTCTCTCCACCATTTCCTTTTGTCTGACCACCACCACTGCTATGTCCTATCACAACATTCCGTACATACTCAAAACCCAGCAAAGGGTGGAGTTCCAGCTTTAAAAACTAAACATGTGTTTTGGACAACACATCTTGGCAATGGAACCTGGACAACATTTATCAGACCTGGTAGGGGAAGTTCTCACTCAGCGTTATAAAAAGGACAGCCAGATATCAACTATTCCAGAGATGAGATAAGATGGAAAACTTTAACTATTAAACTATTTTCTTAAAGAGACTTCCTCCACTGCCAGAGATCTTGAATAGCCTCCTGGTAAATCATCTGGGTGCAATTCTTCACATAACTGATGAACTTGGCTTCCACTTTGGGGAGAGGACCACCTTTTTCTGTACTTGCTTGCATTTTTCCTTTAATGTCTTCTACAGAACTAGATCTTTTTGGTGTTTTAGGAGTTTTTTCCTGTTTTTTGAAGGATTCTTGATCTTGGTGTTGATGGTTTTGAGTCTTTTCCATTCTGGTTTGATTTTCGTGCATTTTTGCCTGGAGTGTCTCATATATCTATATATACTCATATATACTGGAGCTGTTTCTTCAGCTTCTTCATCCTCACCTCCCTCCTCGTCATCATCTTTATCAGCAGCAAGCTTTACTTTTTCCTGTAGAACCTTGCCACTACAACTTGCAGGGACAGAATGCTTTCCAGACGTAGTTAGGGGCTCACATCCTCCTCCTCTTTATCTTCTGCCCTGTGTCTTCCTCCACCACTACGACGTGCTGTCCCCTAAAACGTGCAGGCCTTGACCACACTTCAACTGTAAGACCACGGGTGGTGGTATTTCAAAGCCACTAACGGCAACCTTTGGCTGTACAGACATTTTCGAAGTTGCCAGTGTTACTTAAATTGGACTGCCTTCATAATTTATTGCCTCTGCTTCAACAATGTGTAATTCATCTTTTGCACCAGCCCCTAAACTGACCATTTGTAAAGATAATTGGTGTTCATTTCCATCATTATCTACCTTAAAGTGATCGTCTTTGTCAGTTTTGAGTTCACAACCAAAAAGATAGTTCTGGGGCCTCAGGGAGCTCATCTCCATGTCCATGGAATCTTCCATGGAGTGGTAACGCACACTTAGGTGGGACTTAGGTGGGAGGAGGGCAGACAGAGATTAACAACTTCTGTTCCGAAGAACAGATATGCAGGACAGAATTGCACTAGGGGCCGACTTCTTATTTTACTCCTCCAGCTACTCTGTGCTCCTTGCTGTCCTCAACACACCAGACATGCTCCCGCCTGGGCCTGTGTTCGGGTGTTGAGTCTGCCTCCAACCTTTGCCCTCAGTGGCTACTTTCCCATCTCCTCCACTCCCATTCGCTCCATAGGCCTACCGTGGTTACCCTTCCTCTGGGCTGTCCCAATGACTTGTACTCTGATCTACCTTTTGTGTTTTTCCGTAGCACTTACTGCTTTCTACCAATCTCTGCCTCCTTGCTCTACAATGTAAGCTTATTCAATGGGGCAGGGACTTTTGAGAGCTCCTAGAATAATGCCTGGCTCAGATAGACACTCGATTTCTGAATGAAAGAGAATATTTTTAATCTTAAAAATAAAAATGGCAACTACAAAGTAATGTAACTGCTAATATTCTGAGCCTCTGTGGACAATCCAAAAGAAGATTCTTCCCTGTCTTGCAAAAGCGAGTCTTCTTACTTTATGATTACACTGGGTAGCGTGAGCTTTGGGGAATATAAACGTGGGGAATGAACAAAGCTGAATCAGAGAGGAGAGTTATTTTGGCTGATTTTTTTAGTCTTACTACCATATTTGTCTCAGAAAAAGCATTTTTTCCAACATTAAGCAGCTAGTTTTATGTGGTTGCATTACACAGAATAATGCTAAGTTCCCCATTTCCTCTGCCCCTGGAATTGAAAGCCTATATATTCAAAGGAGCCTTTATCTAACTTAGAGATTCTCCTCTCATAATTTCTTTCTTACACTATACTTTTCAACTGAGAATTATCAATGAAGTTGTAACATCTCTATGAATGGTTGAATGGAAGTCCATTTAATAATTTTAGCTCAATATTTAGCCTAACTCCATAAAATTTAAATTTTTTGCAGAAGGTATATATAGTTGAAGGACATTTTTAAGTGCTAAATTCTTAATATTCTGTTTCATTGTTCTCTTAAGATGCAAAAATGTTTCTTTTTAACAGGCTGTTCTGGTGGGAATTTTTTTCCCCACACTGCAGCGTTTGGATGTCTATGTGAACAATGCATTGGTCTGCCCCCAAAATACACTATGGAACTCCCAACAGAAACGCTGTGAAGTTAATAGACATTTGTACACAGGTATTTACTGAGAAAAATATGATATACATTGTATATGTAATCATAAATAAAATCCTTTCTTAATATTTCATTAATATTTTTAGTTCCTTAGCTATTGATGAATGCAAGACAAAATAGTTATCAGTCATTGAATACTAAGATGTGTTTATTTTTTTATTTTTTAGACAGAAGAGAAGGGAGGGAGAAAGAGAGGGAGAGAAACATCAGTGTGTAGTTGCCTCTTACATGGCCCCCACTGGGGACCTGGCCTGCAACCCAGGCATGTGCCCTGACTGGGAATCGAACTGGCAGCCCTTTGGTTCACAGCCCACGCTCAATCCACTGAGCTACATCAGCCAGGACAGATGTGTCCATGTATAACTTGTGTGTCTTAAAAGATTACTCTTGATGGAAGTCTCATATATCTGCACACATGCAGATATAGGTTTTTGGTGTATGACGGACATACCTTAGCACCCTAGAACAGTTACATTCTACACATTTAGTTATTTCTATGTGCAGAAGAAATTTTGCTTATAATTTTTATCCCACCTCTGCTTTACTTCTATTTCATAGAGGTCAGAGCCTAAATTAATTGGCAATCACTAGAAGTATTGCCAAGAAAGCTAGTATTACATCAACTGAACATCATGAAGTAAATATAATAAACTAAATTCTGGATTTAAATGAAATATATGGAAAAGACTAAACTTCCTATTTACTAATATTTGCAAAACCAGGATTTATCTCTGTTCATTAAAGTCTTTTTGTTAACCCAGTACTAGTAAGGTCAGTACCTTCCATTCTGCATGTGCTAATTATTATCATTTTTAGAGGTGCCTTGTAATCTTCTCTAGCAGTCACATAAATGTGTGCTGTGGATCCTAATGTAAGCAGACATGAGAACACAAATGGATGTCCATATTCATTACCATCTATTTCTACTAATAACACGAATAACTTATGTTTCCAGAGACATTGCTGTGTGCCAGGCCCTGTTCTAAGTGCTTTGTCTATAATAACACATCGTTACTATATCCTAATCATAACCCTATGAGGTAGTCATAGATGAGTGAACTGAGGCACAAGGAGGCGAAATAATTTGCCAAGGTCTCTGTCTTGGCTCAAGCTGCCATAACAAAATACCATAAGCTTGGTGGCTTAAAAAAATTATTTTCCCACAGTTGAAGCTGCTGGTACTGGATCAGGGTGTCTGTATGGTCGGTTCGGAGAGACCTCTCCTCCTGATTTGCAGATGGCCTCCTTCTCATTGTGTCCTCACAGGGCAGAGAGAGAGAGAGAATGCGAGAGCAACCAAGCTCTCTGGTATCTTTTTACAGGGCCCTGATCCATCATGAAACCCACCCCCACATGACCTCATCTAAACCTAACTACCTCTCAAAGGCCACATCTCCAAACACCCTCACCTTGGGGGTCAGGGCTCCAACACATGAATTTGTGGGGGAAATGGGATGCAGTTCAGTCCATAGCAATACCAAAGCTGGTCCGGGCAGAGCGAGGGCTCTCTGAGCACAGACCAGCTCTGGAACCCGTGCACTTTGTTAACCGTGATGCTGTACTACCTCTTATCAGCTAAGAGAGCCAGGCTTATTATTTTTACATACAATGTAAGTGCACCTACTTACAGCTTAATTTTCACAAATCTTAACTGTTTTTTTTAAACATCACTTTTGTACCAAGCACTCTCTATCATTTAAGTCAAGAAAGTGGAAACCATCCCCACAGACAGAATTTAATGTAGCGAATTGGTTACATAGGTGTTGAAGGGCTAGAAAACGACCGACCACTTCCCTCTTAGACGTATTTTTCCCTGAAGTGACATTGCTTTTAGATGAACATACTACTTTCACACTTGGAATGCAAAATAATCTTCCTGTATTATGAATCTATATGTATTATTTTAGATTACCCAATGTTTTATTATCTATATCTTTGCTTCCTCACATTTTGGGGAAGACATGAGATAGTTACCTAGGATAATCACCTAGGATAAATGGTCTATGCACCTGTAACAGTAATTTGAGTATAATACAAAAGCACATTCTTCAGATTCACAGAATGTTTAAATCAAAATTGCATCTAGAATTTATCCTAGCAGATATTAAAGAAATATAC
Source organism: Micronycteris hirsuta (assembly GCA_004026765.1). Taxonomy (NCBI): domain Eukaryota; kingdom Metazoa; phylum Chordata; class Mammalia; order Chiroptera; family Phyllostomidae; genus Micronycteris; species Micronycteris hirsuta. Next base: position 195,874 of record PVJI01000781.1, read on the forward strand.
ATATAGTAATAATGAAATTGCTTCTTAATGCCATTGTTATGAATGTCCATTACGTTCATAAGAAATACCCTCTTCTTTCTAAAGTTTTATTTTTTTTAGTAAGCCTTACTATGAAATTTGGTGAAAATCTACATGTCTTATTCCAGTACTGTTATCCAATTCAGGGTTCAATTCTTAATAGGTCTTAGTAGTTATATTATCTCTTAGACATTATTGACATTCTGCCATAAAATCATATACATAAGGGTGGGCAAAAGTAGGTTTATGGTCGTTCATATAGAAAATACATAATTATACAAGAATAAACACTGTGCGTTACATACTCACAACTGTAAACCTAATAATACCGATCACTTTTACAAAATGTACTTCCCTCGTAGAATTTGTTTTGCATCAATCACAGCTTTTTTAGGCTGAAATGTAAGCCTGTTTCATCGATGTAACATCCTTCTGGGATATTTTAATATATATTTCATTATGTTACATACTTTTGTCCTTGGTAAAAATAGAAGCACTGAATGGTAAATTCTCCTCAAGATTTAGTATATAGCACTGCACAAACTAGATGATTATTAAAGTTAAGTTTACATTTTTTAAATCACCAAATGCCTTTGGTCAAGGCTTTAAAATTCTGAACATTACAGGGGTGTCCGATCTTTTGGTGTCTCTGGGCCACACTGGAAGAAGAAAAGTTGTCTCGGGCCACACATTAAATACATTTTGACACATAATCACAAGAAAATATCATAATGTTTTAAGTAATTTACGATTTTGTGTTGGGCTGCATTCACTGACATTCTGGCCTGTATGGGCAGTGGGTTGGACACCCCTGATTGTAAATAGTGTTATAATATAAGCTCCTGGGTTCTATTCCTCATTTATACTATGTTATAGTATTGCTTTATAAAATAAATTTAATGTGCAATGATATCTGTTTTTTAAATTGTTTTTTAATAAATTTTTAATTGTTTAAAAAGAATTTAATGTATAATGATTATTAATGGTATTATTGAAAGGATTGACTTTAATTTTCTTTGCCAGTTCTATGAGTTTTTTTAAATATGTATACTTTATTATGAAAGAATGATAATGTTGAACTTTTTCAGATTTTCCTAAATTTAAACAAATATTAAATACTACATGGTAATTGTGATCTTATAAAGAAGATATTTGGGCTTTTTTCCTTCATAGAGCAATTCCTTCCTGACCTGAATTCCACTGTCCTTGGTGAAAACTACTTTGATAGAACCTACCAGATGCTTTACCTTTTGGTTAAAGGAACTACACCTGTTGAAATCCACACCACTGCAGTCATATTTGTTTCTTTCCAAATACCTGCTGTAACAGAAGATGATTTTTATAGCTCTCATCATCTGGTTAGAAACCTTGCCTTGTTCCTGAAGATACCAAGTGACAAAATCCGTATCAGCAAAATAATACGAGGGGAAGGTCTGCGGAAGAAGAGATCCATGGGACTCGTGGTTGAACTGGAGATTGGAGACCCACCCGCTCAGTTCATAAACAATGACACCGCAGGTATGAGTAGGAGACCTTTGAGACAGAGCAATGTAACAACCGAGTCCACACCCACAAATGACCTTGTCAAGGCCTGGCAGGCTTGCCCTCAGGAAACCCCACCAACCCCACATTCTGAAGCCCGTAAGGGCCTCAAAACCCTTTTCCCTGCCCCAATCCTGTAATCCCAATCTATTTTGAAATTATGAAGGAACTTGAGCCTCTATTATAGTATTGTAGCAATTAACAAATGCAGCACAAGGATTTTGTCTAATATAAAAGATCTTAGAAGTGATCTAAGGAAGTGACCTTATATCTGAGAGATTAAACATGAAAGAGAGTCAGTCAATGAAAAAAGGGGGTGAGAAAGGTCAAGGCCGAGGAGTAGGTGCTGAGAGTTTGGTGCATTAGAAGAAGTAGAAAAAGTCCAATAGGTCCATGGGAGAAGAAGCCAGGAAGGGCGCGCTGCTGGACATGAGGTTGAGAGGTAGGCAGGTGCTAGGTCGTAAGAAACCAAAGGAATCTCTCCTCTTCATAAGCCGAAGAAGGATTGTGAATATTTTCCTAAAGAAAGAGTGGATAGACCCTTGGAGATTCTGAGCAGTGGAGTGGCAGGATAGACTTCCGCAGTAAAGTCACAGATTTACCCAACAAGTACAAATATGCAAGCGAATGTTCTATCGGTACTTCCTGCAACTAATCTGATCAGTCTCACCAACCCTGACCCCTTTCTCTGTCTCTCACTCTCCGTACCCTTATTTTCTAGGTATCGGATAAAAATAAGTTCTACTGTCTCATAGCAGGTGTCTTTGCTGGCTTAAATGATTTCTTTAGAGTGACTCATTTTGGGCAGTTGGGTGAATGTGTAGTCTTAAGGTTTTCTTCCTCTCCATCTGTCCAGTCTGTTCAAGTTGGTATCTGACTACCAAGGGGGCTTTTCTGACCTCAGGCCCTCGTGCTGACCTCTGGATTTAATAGCCTCTGCTACAAGGTGGGTGGTGTTCTCTGCATTGCAGAAGCCTCTATTGAGGTGCCACTGAACTTTCCTGGCCTCTTGCTGCTAATCCCAGGAACCAGTTCCCCACCTCACCATTGTCTCCAGTGGTCAAGCACAAGCACTGTCCCCTAGGCTACCCCCTCTTGGAGAAGGTGGGCTCTAGGGCTGTGTCAGGGGAGGTTTACCAGCCAGCTAATGAAGCTTAAACTTCAAGGCTCCTCACTTGTACAAGTCAGTCTCTGGCGTTGCTTTAACTTTCAAGGCTTGGAAAAAGTCTCCATTTAATTATGTGGTCAGATCCCTGAAAGTTGTTTAAAAAAAAAGTTTCAAAAGTAAAATTTTTCTGCATTTTTTTTTCTTAAAGAGAGCCTCCAAACTGTTTAAATTTCAGACTCAAAATTCAGATCTGCTTTATCACTCTGCAGCACCTTTTTCACTGAACTCCCTGGCTCTCCTATTGTGTAAACCTGTGTACTGGGTGAAGCTCTCACCTTCTGCCACTAGGGGTCATCACTCATTTCCCCAGGAGGTTTGTTGAATGTCTCTACGAGAACCAGGTTGCCCTTCTGTAATTCTACCAGGTAGACAGGCAGGAAGTTCTTCCCTGTGGGGATGAGCCTGTGGAAAGGCTTGCATGAGTGGAGGGAAGTGTTGATCAATTAACTCTCTTTGTTGAAGGAAACAGGAAGCACAGGCTTGAGTTATAACCAGTTCTCTCACGATGTCCTCTGCCTTGTCATCAGCCCCATACTTCCCACATTTACAGGGTTCATGGCATTGGACCCAGCAGAGTCTGTTAGTCCAACCTAGGAACTGTAGTGGGTCCAAGGTTCACACACAGGTTGCTCACTGACTCTTAGGAAGCCCTGGTAAGCCCTTCCGTGTACTGGGGGCCAATATTTAGCATAATAGCCACTCAGAGTATCCCAAGAAACTCTAATTTATTTCCTATAAGTGATTTAAATGTTCTCACCCACAACCCCTCCCAACCTTTAGCCCCTTAAAGCAGCACTATCTCGTTAGATTTATCCAGTTAGGTATAAGTACTCTGAACCCATGGAGACAGGGGTGGTGGGGGAGACAGACCATTGACCTATTGCCCAGACCTCGACTGGGATAAGGTGTTGAGTCTCAAGGAAAGCCTGCACTTGTCATGAAGGAACATTACTGCAAAGATATGCACATAGTAGTCATCCTGGCTCCCACACCCTTCGCCTAGTGTCGGGATATCCAGAAGTTCCCAGATGTCCTAGAAAAGGGTCCCTAAGTACTGAGGGGACCTCTGGATAAACAGAGGCCTGAGGCCAGGAATAAGGTCTCCTCAAGTTAAGGTCTTTGGTTTCCAGGTGGCAGTCTACAGAAATGGACGCTTCCCATGTCAAGTGGTGAGAGTACCCATTAACAGTGCAGACCAGCTCAGACCTGCCACTCCGTACCAAAGTCCAGTGAGGACAGGGGCTGTAGTAGTGTGTGGACGTGAAGCCCCCTTGTACTGCCACCGTTAGGGCACACGAACCCTCATGTCTGTGAAGCCGTCTTGGAGAAGAGTGCATAGAGGAAGTGGTGGGGAGGGGGAATCTAGAAAACGGAGCATTTATCCAGAAGGGTCTGAGTCAGCCTCAAGAGACCTTTTAAACTTCTTCTTCTGGAGCCTTAATGGAAGGAAGTCAAGGCAGGACTCTGGATGTGGAAGATGCTGGATATCTAGGAATGGGCATGGCAAGGCCTACAGGACACCAAAATGTTGTCCTGGTGCCAGCTGGTGTTTAGAAGGTCACTCTGACTACAGTGCAGAGAATGGATGGACGGGGAAGAGAACAGATACACGAAAACCAGTTTAAAGCTCTTTTAGGAAGTCCACTGATGATGGCTTTCACTGGGATCTTGACAGTGGAGATGGAAGAATGTAGAAATTGGTCACTGGTTACATGGTGTGAAGGGGAGGTGAAAGCTGAAGTAGAACAGAGCAAGCACAAGTTCCTGACAAGAGAAGTGTGATGAATAGAGGCGCCACTTCATAGGGAAGGGAGTGTCATGGGGACAGTAGATTTAGGAGGGCCTGAGAAGCTAGAAAGAGTGTAGTAACTACACCGTGCTAAAATCAACCTCGAAAATCATCACTGTCCAGAAAAAGTAACCATTTCTAATAATTTAATAAATGTAGCAATTATTAATAGGCATACTGAGAACTTTATCCTTTCATTTCAAAATAAGTCTTTTTTAAATGATATGTGATGATAGACGTGTGTGATAGTGCTTCACCTCCCAGCAAAGACATGGGAAAGTATAAAATTGAGACATACATTTTCCCACTACGCTTTCACTCACTTTTCTTGTATCTGTTTTATCTACCTTTGTGTTTTCTTTAATTCTCGCTGTAAAATATACGGTACTGAGTTCTTCGTTTTCCTAACCTCATTAATCCAACCTGGCTGTGTTAAGCTCATGTACAGTTAGAAAGCTGTAAAATTCTACAGTGTGGGTGGGGCAGCACACACAGAACCTTAAGTGAAGAACTCTCACGTGTCCTCACGATTCCATATGCTTACCATCCACACATCATAATACTGTTTCCCTGTAGGCCGGATGCAGTTATCTGAACTCCAAGAAATTGTTGCTTCTCTTGGACGAGCTGTGGTTTTAGGAAAAACCAATAGCACCCTTGGATTTAATGTCTCTTCCATGTCTATTACCAACCCTCTCCCCAGCCCAAGTGATTCTGGCTGGACTAAGGTAAGAAAATGCTAGAAAAATGCATTTTAGCTATTTAAAACATTGTTGCTAATTTCTTATTTCAACTCTTTTTCTATTTCAAGATGATAATTTCGAGGGCATGTCTACCTAATTTACTATTGGCTATTTTTTATGGTATCACTAAAATGATAAAGTAATTGAAAAAAAAAAGCCTATCTTCTAAAAATTTATTTATGGGAATAAAATGTTCTTTGCTGTAAATATCCACAACAATCCTTCATGAATTTGATCTAGAGAAAATGTTATAATATTTGTACATACTGAACATATTTTTTTAAGTAAAAAAATGAATATTGTGCTTCCGGTGAGTTAGCTACTGAATGCAGTTATCACGTGAGAACCATGTCGTCACTCACGGCCGTTCACAGGTGACTGCCCGACCCGTGGAAAGGCTTGCATTTCCTGTTCACCATGTGGCGTTCGCGGCCTCACTCGCGGTGATCACTCAGCCGGTGGCAGCGCAGCTGGGACAGCCGTTTTCTCAGCAGCCTTCAGTAAAGGCACTGGATTCCGACGTAAGTCATAAATCAAAGCTTTACTTAAGTGGAAGCATTAAGATATGAATTCTGGAGGGTGACCCAGCTTCATTAATCTTGATACACTGGCAACATGAGGATAGCACTACCCCTTAGAAGTTGGACTAATGCGTACAGATATTGTCTTTTACTGTTTTAAAAATGTTCCTTTGCCATGAACTTGTTCCAGCATCCATATTTGTGAATGATTTGTGTAGGAAAAGGCTTCTGCAGACTTTAAATTTGTTAGGAGGCATTTTGAAAAAATAAAGTTTCACACATCTAAAAAGAAAAAATGCATGGGACAGGACAATTAGAATTCTCTACATTTTTTTCCCCCTTAGGGTAATTGTGTATCAGTTGGGATTACATCATTGACTTTGAAGGCCATACTAAAGGACTCCAATAATAACCACATCAGCGGTCTCAGCGGAAACACAACAATCCCGTTTAGCAGCTGTTGGGCCAACTACACAGACCTTGTTCTCCTTAGAACAGGTGCGTGATCTCCTTAGGATCCTCACATAGGTTATAATTGAACAAAGCAAATCTATAATACTTTGGTCAATATATGGAAATCAGAACCTTATACTCTGCCTTGTTTCAGAAAACATTTAGTCTAGCTTACAAAAATATGAATAGGGTTAGTATGCAGAACAAAAATAGAAATTAAAGTAAGCAATTAAAAAAAATTAAAATAGGTAATTTGAGGATATGCATCAAAATTATCTCATGAGTCATATTTTTATCCATTTGTGTATTTGTCTAAATTATCACTAAATATGTATTATTACATTTACAATAAGAATAACGAACAGATTTTCAAATTAATAAAAAAGAAAGATACAAGAGGCTCATGTAATTTTAACACCCCACGCAGGAGTTCCAAGTTGGGCTGGAAAGTGGGTTCTAGTCTTCCTGACACCCAATGCAAAGGGGGAAACATGAGCATCATCGAGATGCACAGTGTCTGTCAGATACACCAGTTGCCATGGAGACTTACGAGCTGCTCTGAGGTCAGAACACAGGTCCCCTCTGAGTTGTCATAAAGCAGACCCAAAGAATCTATGCGAAGCGATAGCTTCAACATTGTTAAAGTGAATACAGTCATACCTTCCACAGCCATGTCCCTTTTACTATCTCTACTGGGTTGATGGCATGACTCCAATTAGTAAAAGCCTTTCTACTGAGGCCAAAATGATATGTCCAAAAAAAAAAAAACAGCTCTCTATTGGTGATGGATTATGAAGTACCTAAAAGCGTGCAATGGATCAACTGCTTATACCCGAGGCTGGCCTCCATCAGTCTGCACCTCAGCCTGGGGCCCATTTAAGACCCTCACAGGCCCTACCTTCTGGAAAGCTGTGTGGCAGGACTCCTACTTCTTGTCACAGTTATTTCAAAACACTCATGCATACACACACTTAAAGGTGAGGATAAACATAAAAATAAAGAGTAAAATGAGTAAAATAAGTAAAATAATTCAGTAATCTGATGTTTTTTATAATCACTAAATACCAACAATTAAAATCATTTCAAAAAATAATTCTTTTCCTTCCTTTTTGTTTCCTCGTGCTTTGATGACGCTCTACACGGGACAGGTTGGCCTGCCTGCCAGGCACTAATATCTCAACCTAGTGTTTGATGAAGGTCGAATGGCGCTGTGTTCGGCACTGTGCTCTTGGACAAGGACCCGGAGTACCCCTGCTTGCTGGTTAAGGGCAGAGCCAAATTCATAAACAGCCAGTCTAAACGGTGGCAGGACCGGAGCCCTTTTATGGGAAATGAGGCCGGTTGCCTATGTCCCTGGGAAGGTAGACCCCAGAAGTGCCCAGTGGCAAAGACCCACCCTGGAGTCCAAGTTTTAAAAGTACCACTTCCAAATAGCAATGTTTGGAAGTAACCAGGGTCACTGGGGTCCTGAAGCAATGGTCTACGTTTTGGCATTTCATCATGATAACAAAATAGTACTCTCCTTTATACAGTAACTGTTCTCTCAGATAGATGCTTCCCTTGGAGCATCTATCTGACCTGCTATGGAAAAGAGCCAGTGCTCCTAATTTATTTTTTCAACTTGCTTTTTTTTTTCCCTCCATCAAGTATAGGGCCTGGGTTCCCTGGTTGTGGATAGTAAAGGGAGATCAAGCTTAGTTATATTTTCATTATCTTTAGAACAGTTAGCTAATTTGTACATTAACCACTTTAAAATTGTAATAATAACAAAGCTCATGCAAGAAAATTAACAAAGTATCTTTCTTAGAACTTTCTAATAGGACGCCCCCCCACCCCGGCCCGCCCCAATCACTACCCTGTGGGAAATCCCCTTGCAGACTAGACTGCAGCCCGCCAGCAAGGCCGTGTGCCCGCCTCCGTTTATAGCTTCAGAAAGATCAAAGCAGGGGCCACCTGGGCTAGGGTGTAGTTTCTAACACAGAAAATGGGGATGTGAGCGGTAGGTGAGAAAAGAGTAGAGGAAGAAAGGAAACAGCTCAGACGGCATCTTTAAGTAACCTGGATAAAAATAGTATTTCTAGTGGGTATAACATTTGAAACATGTTTACCTCACCACCTATATGATATTTAGTGCTTATTTCATTTTCTATTCCTGCATAACAAGCCAGCCCAAAATTTAATGGTTTAAAACAACACGCATATCATTTGTTCACAAGAGTGTGGCTCAGGCAGTTGGGCCAGGATGGCTCATCTCTGCTCCATGGCATCCGAAGCTTCCTCTGGGACGGCTTCACTGGAGTTACAGCCCTGAGGTCCCGAATCCAGATTTTGTCTGGGCCCCTCAGTTCTCCATGGGGTGTCCTTTCCACAAACCTAGCTTGGGCTTCCTTATAATGCTTCAGAAGAAAAACAAAATCCTAAATTCTTTATGCATCAAAATTGTTTAAAAAAATACATCTGCCACAAAAATTCAGATTTTCAAAGTGAAAGAAGACTAAATACATTATTGCCATGAACTGCAACGGTGGTGGGAGTCCACAGAGCAGTGCTGTCCATCCTGAAAGGCACAGGACGCATTGCCTTTGTTTGTGAAAGCACAGTGTGGCCGAGATCTAATCACTCTCCCTGAAAAAGAAAGAAGGAAAACAGAAGTGATTTCTTTTTAGAAAATATAGAAAAAAAAAGATGACATAAAACTTAAGAGTTATACAAGTATTGCAAAGCCTGCTCTGTGTGGTAACTGCTATTAATGATAACAGTAGACCCAGAAGAAATTGTGTCGAGGAAAAATATATTATTTCATATTCAAAACTGTGGGAAGATTTAACGTCTGGATTAAAAACATCTGGATGAGAGTTTTAGGTTTTACTCTCCAAAAAGATCTAACAAGTGTTTCTTCAAGCTTTCTACCTGGGGTAAGAGAAAAGGATCACACTCTGACAACGCAAAAACAGCATCTGACTTAAAGCAAATGTGGGAAACAGTCTGTTGTACATTCTGTCAACTATTCTGTGTGAAATGTTTCAAAATGAAAGTTCAGGATCTGTCCCCACCCACCTCCGCCGAGTCAGGCTGAGGCTTCTCCACTCCTCATCACAGGTACACAGGGAGGAAGCAGAGGCTGAGCACCTTCACCGCCTCCGCTCCTATTGCCCCTCATTTCGAACAGCCGCTCTCCAGTCCTGGGCAGTAGGAGGGCCCCGTCTACCCAGAGTGCTCCCGCCCGTGGTCGAAGGGCAGACTGAACTCTTCAAACTCGGAGACCAGCTCTAACAGTTGATTATACTTACACTAATTTATTTCTCTCGGTTTCAAAAAAAACTTTGTTAGGAATTATACATTATTTTTAAGTCAGTAAAAACGCAATTGGAAGCATATAAAAAACAAACAATAAAAAGGAATCAAACACCACAATGATTTCTTTTCCAGGGAAAAACTATAAGATCGAATTTATTCTGGACAGTGTTGCTCGGGTGGAATCCCAGCCTTTCAGCCTCCTGATGCAGTCTGTCTCCAGCGGCAGCAGCGGTGGAGGAGGTGGCGGCGGCGGCGGCAGCGGGGGCAGCAGCAGCAGCAGCAGCAGCAGCGGTACAGGCGGAGCATCCTCTGTGGGCACAGCTGCCCAGATAATGACTACAGTAATTTGCTGCCTGATGGGACGGGTGCTGCTCTTGGAAATATTTATGGCTGCGGTTTTGCCTTTGAAAGTAAATCTAGGTGAGCACAGTTCATTTCTTACATAATGAACGTCTCCACATACTGAGCTACCAGTAAATATTTAGTAAAGATCACACACCACACTTGTGCATGATATCACTGCATGCACAAGCCTCAGCCATTGAGAAGGTAATAACTGCTCTGGCTGGGTGGCTCAGCTGGTTGGAGCGTCATTCCCTACACCCCAGGAACTGTGGATTTGATCCCTGCTCAGGAGGCATACCTAGGTCGTGGGTTCAATCCACAGCCTGAGCGCTGTGCAGACGGCAACTGATCAATGTTCCTCTCTCACATCAATGTTTCTCTCTCTCTCTCCCTCTCTCTCCGTTTCTCTCTCTAAAAGCAATAATAAAATAAATTCTCCGGTACAGATTAAAAAACAACAACCACCCAGGGTTTTAGTCCATTCAAGCTGCTGTAACAAAATAGCACAGACTGGGTGGCATATAAAGAGCAGAAATTTCTCTCCCACAATTTCGAAAGCTGGCAGAGTGAGATCAGGGTGCCAGCAGGTCGGTGAGGGCCTGCTGCCAAGTCGCAGACTTCTCACGGGTCCTTCTGGGACAGAAGGGGCTGGGGAGTTCTGCCGGGTCTCTTTCATGAGGGCCCTGACCTTAATCACAAGGGCTCAGCCCCGATGACCTCAGCACCTCCCGAAGACTCCTCCCTCACATCTGGCATTAGGGTTCCAGCATATTGATTTTGGGGGAACATATTCAGACTAGAGCAACCATTAATGAAACAAAATGGTGGGTTTCTAAAAATAACGTTGCATTCTGAATTAACAATCTTTTACTTTTAAGATAGTCATGAAATGCCATTAAATAAAATGAAAAAAAATTATGTGAAAAGCACAATGTATTAGCATCACTCTTCTGTCTCTACTGCTCCGCAGAAAGAGCATAATACTGGTTCTAACATGAAGTAGTAAACTTTGAAATACTGATTTTCACATACTACTCTTGCCGTATTAAGTATATGAGTTAGACAAGTTAAAATTAACAAAAAATTTTAAGTCATTAATTCTTCTACTTTAAAAATATATCTGTATGTTTACTTCTACTTTAAAAAATGTATTTCTATGTTTTCACTTCTCAGGAAGCAACTGAAGTACTCTTTCGAAGAACAGGCTGAAGACAGAAATATAAGAACTGCTTTTTCTCTGAGCTATTTTGTTGCCCAATAAGAAAAGTCTATAGCATTTTCAAAAAAAGTACTAAAATATTTTTATAATATATAAAATGTGTTAATTAGCTTTAATCATAAAAGTCAAATTTCTTCAAATATACATTTCTTTTGATTCCTTATATGTGTATAACTTGTTTCATTTTAAAAGCTTTCAGAAATCTTTTATTTAGAAGCAGATGGGCCACCTCCAAGATGCTATAGCTATAATCATCTAATCCTTTAGACAGTTGAAGAAGCTTGTCTAGTTTTGACTTAACCTCTTTAGATCATCTTGAAAGCAGTTTGAAGTTTTCTGCCTATTGAGAGATCTGACTTCCTCTATCCATTCTTGAGGCTATGATTCCAGCGGTCTAAGCCATTCTAATTTCTAAGAATTTGGGGGAAGTGAGATCGTTTTAGATCTTTTTCAGACTAAGTTGCTGTTTTTCAAATCCACAGGAATCCCAGAAATTCTTGATTGTTCTAGATTTGTGGGACTGCCAACTCCTGGCCAGTATTCTAAGAAGAGTTCTCATGGTGTCCCTGGGACAGCTTTTAGAACAAGCCCAAACTCCTTCCCTTATTACTCCTCTTTCCCACTCAAAATGCCACCTCCAAAAGTGTGACCTCCCTCAATCTCAGGCTATACCAGATGAGACACTTCTCCGAAAAAAAACCCCACAGATTAATGTGGCTAGGTTAATCAAAAACTCTCATACCATAAAAATGATACTTTTCACTCAGAAAATTTTAAATGGAATGCTTATATTGGGGTAAGAACTCCCAATACAGGCACTGAAGCCATGTCCAGAGCAAGTAAAGGTGGTGCCCACAACAGTTACTTTCCAGCAAGTGACACTCAGCAAGCACTTGGAACAGCAAGAGAATTCAATGAAGCCCAGACCTCTTTCCTCTGTAAACCTTCTCCTAGAATATTCTACTGGGTCATTGTTGACCTTGCTGAACAGAAAAATTATAAATATTTACAAGGTGATAAACAGATAAGTTTGGCATTTCATTCAATCAAACAAACATCTACTTAGCATTTAGTAGGTACCAGGCACTCTAGTGAGAAGACTATAAGGAATAAGACACTGTCTCTCTCTTCTAAGAGTTGACAGAGTAGTTAGGGAAATAGTAGTTGAGAAAGGTAATATTGACACAATACGGTGTGCAAGGGAGAGAGCGGAGGGTGCTAGAGGGGTGCCTGGCCTGGGAGAGGGGACATTCCATGAGGCTAGAAATGGATGAGGGACGGCTTGCAAAAGGTAATGTCTGAGGTGAGTGCTGAGCAATAAATTTAGCAGAAGACTAGTCAGGAGGAGTGTCCCGCAGGAAGGGGCAGTGGCGAGAGCGAAGGCTGAGACACTGTTTGCTCGTGGGTACCTTGGAGGCACGGGCTTTCCTTTGCTCACCATTTCTCCCTGCCCCTAACAAATCGTCTGGCGCCAGGAGATGCTGATTTGCTGTTTAACGGATGGAGCATGGAGTGTGGGCAAACCCACACAAGTCTCATGTTACCTGAGCACTAATAGGACGTGAGGAAAAGCAAGAGAACAGGGTGGAAGGGGAGAGCAGCGGTCTTCTGTGCCCCGTTGTCAGAGGGGCTTGGATTTATTCTGTACGTCCCAGAGACGCAGTTTTGACCAGCTGTTAAAACAGAAGTTTTGGCTGCAGCCAATTATAAAGGGAGGTACCAAACAAAAATGTGAAATTTTTTGAGTAGCCTAAAAGAGGTGAAGGTCAGAGGAGGATTTTTGAAGAGCAATCCTTTGAGATGGTTGTGCTGGGAGGCCCCATACAAAGGAGATAAAGTGAAGATTCCCAGCATGGAGTCAGAAGAAAAGGTCTTTACTTAGGCCCCAAGGAAAGCTTAACAGGGGGTTCCCAGGGGGTTGGGAAACCCAATGGCTTAGTGTCAGAGTCCTAACCGACAAATCTAGTCAGAGAGTGGGTGGCTGAAGCAGCCTGTGGCAGCTGAGCCCAGGGTTGCAATTTAAGAAGTGGCAGCACCCCCCAGTTTGTTGGGCAAAGAATGTACAAGTGTGTCCGTCAGACCTGATGTGGGTTCCGTGTGTGTGTGTAGGGGGGGCAGACAGAGAGGAGAAGTGGGGAAAATAGTTTGCAGGCACAGAAGTCTGAGGTCTTTCCCAGGAGGGCTGCCTGGGAGGGAAGTAGGCTGCAGGAAAATAAACAAAACAAAACAAAACAAAAAGAACCAAGAGGACAACAGAATGCCTAGTGGCTACAGGTAAGGTTCAAGCAAGCAGCTGGAAGAGAAATAGTCTCAATTATAAAGGAACTGCGGTAAGAGGACTCTGACGATGAGGTCTGCGAGGAACACGTGAAAGTCTCTGTGAGGCACATCTTTTGTGTCTGGAGATCACTGATCCTTGACTAGACCTCACCACCAGTTGACTGGGGCTTTCATACTTCCCTCAGTTCCAGCTTTGGAGGGGTGAGAAGCCTCAACTAGTAAAGTCCGGAGGAGGAAAAAGACCCAACACCCCCCTAGTCCATGATGAGAAAGTCCCAAAAGTCAGGTTTTTAAATGCAAATCCAGTTTACTCCCATTTCATGGTACTTCCTTTCTGTCAGAAAACTCAATTCCACAAACTACAAATACAGAGCCTAAGGAACAAAGTCCTACAGTGGGTTCTGGAAGAGACGCAAAAATCTCACTTCAGAACACTGTGAAAGCCACACAGTTGGACACCACCTGCCGTCTTCCCTTACCTCAAGTTCTAATTCAGCCCACTGGAAATTTTTTTGTCAAAAATTTTCAATAGATTTTTAATAAAGTTTTCTGATACAAGTCATTTGAGAGAGAAAGACATTTCTAAAACTTTGCTTCTTAGCCACAGATTTGTGAAAATATCCCTGATTTAACTTTTTTAGGTTTTTGCTATTTGGTTTTGGCAGATGTTCTAGCAGGGGTGTCCAAACTGCGGCCCGTGGGCCACATAAGGCTCAGGATGGCTATGAATGAGGCCCAACATAAAATCGTAACGTAAAACATTCTGAGATGTTTTTGTGATTATGTGTCGCAATGCATTTAATGCGTGACCCAAAACAACTCTTCTTTTTCCAGCGTGGCCCAGAGACACCAAAAGGTTGGACACCACTGTTAGAGTTATTATAATACGTATCTATAATTGTTTATGCCAGACAAATAACAGTTTTAACTGCTACTTTTTTTAAATGCCTGAATTGTTAAAGATCCATGGGCACTATGGCTTCACATCGAGTTCATTCATGAACTGGCAACTTTTAAAAAATAATGTTTCTCTGAATAATACTGTCATGTTTAAATTTTTAAAAATACATTTTAATGTAAGAAGTGGCTATTTAGTACAATCATAAAAGTGCTTTGGGTATTAGTACTGTTCTATCCAGGATCTGAAAAATTCATAGAGTAAGCAAAGTAAATATAATGTTCCTATTTTGGTCAGTGTAAAGACCAGAGAAGTAGGAGGTAATAAGAATATCTTTCTGTGTTTCCAATAAGTAAAAATGTTTCTATCTTGCACTACTGTCTCTACTTTTTTTCTAAGCTCCATCACCATCTGATCCTTTGCAGTGACTTCTACATGGCCCATCTACTTTTACCTCTTGTCATTTTAAGGGCTATTTAAACTACTACTACTACTACTAATAATAATAATAATAAAATGTAGATTTACCACATGCTTACTAAGTGTGAGACACTGTGCTCAGTGTTCTGTGTGGACTTTTTACAGTAACACAATCAAGTTATTATTCCCTTTTCCAGATGAGGAAACTCATTTGAAAACAAAAAAGAGAGAGTAAATAAAATGTCCCAACTCACAGAATTTCTTCCCAATGGTAAATTGAGACTCAAACCCAGACAATTTAAGTCCAGAGCCCAAGCTCCACATTGAATTGCACCCCCCCCCCCAACTTTTCCTCAAGCACGGGAAAGTGTTGTGAAGAGAGCATTTAGGGAAACCTTTGGGTCCACATTCCTGTTCAAATTCTAAGTTTATGCTTTACCACCTGCATGACCTCAGGCAAATTTGTACTCGGTCTCTCTTATCCTCAGTTTCTTCACTTGTAAGATGTAGAAAGTGTCAACCACGCAGGATGATCTTTGAGGACTGACGATAGAATATAAACAGCACCTAACACAGTACCTAACAGTGGCAGGCTCTCATAAATAGTAGCCACTCCTGTTATTTTTATGACCTTAATGTTCCCCACGTATGTCAATCATTGGCCCAATAAACCATTAGACTTATGATTGTATCAGGACAGTGCCTAGATGTAATAAAGAATTATTATAATCTTTGGCTGGGCCCAGGGCCACTTAGAGCAAAGACTATTTCCCAGCTTCCTTTGCAATGAGGAGTGGCTAACTTCTGTGCAATGAGTTATGGAAGGAAAAAAAAAAAAAACAACAGATAATCTTGTGGCCTATACTAGGAATTTTTCTTAAAAGGTGGCTATTAGTCACCATCTTGCCCTTTCTTCTTCCTTTCCTGTTTTCCTTTGACATGGAGCAAGGTGCCTCCTTGGATCAAGACCAGCCCATGTGGGGAGTGGGTGGAGTGTTCAGCTGAAAGGAATTGGGGTCTCTGGCAATGAGGTGCACTGTACCAGCCCCTGGTCTTTTCTTCAGTGTGATTTATACAAATCCTAACTGACATGTCTTCCAGTTTCACCAGATGCTTGGGGTGGCATATTCAGGGGAGGTGGGCAGGGACAATGTCAGGGCAAGAAAAGAGTTTAAAATACCACGTACAGCTCTGGCTAGTGTGGCTCAGTGGATTGAGCAATGGCCTGTTTCAGTAGAACTGAAAATTCACCAGTTCAATTCCTGGTCAGGGCACAGGCCTGGGTTGTGGGCCAGGTTCCCAGTTGAGGGTGTGTGAGAGGTAACCACACACTGATGTTTCCCTCTCTCTCTCCCTCCTTTCCCCTCTCTCTAAAAAAAAAAATAAATAAATAAAAATTTTTTTTTAAAATATCACATACATCTTTGAAATTATTACCTGTATCATCAAAACAGAAATGCTTAAAACTCGACCTGAATCCATTATGTATTTCATTTGGAAAACCTATCTGAACAGTTGGAGGGTCATACTTTTCTTTCATGCTTATCAGCGGGCATTTTTCAGCTTTCTCGGGACGGTATCAGCTGATAGGAAATGTCCAATCTCCAGTGAAAGAAACATTCAGATGTATTCCTCCAACTTCACCTTCCCAGAGAGTAGCTACAATACACTGTTAGCCAAAAAGCAAGGGGCCTGCTGTAAGGGTTACAATTAGTGCTTGAATACTTGTGGGCGGTCTGACCAGCTGCGAACCTCCTGCCAACTTACTTGCAGGCCCTAGTATGCTATTCTAGCTATTACGGTCAGATGGTTCCTAGATTAGAAAGCACCCATGAGAAAACTGTTCTTCTGTTCATTTTATTTACCCACTACATGCTGAGTTTGTTGAGGAGTTCCTTTAGGTTACAGGCCCTTGTGCCCGTGGCAAGCGCTGAATGAACTGTTTATGTAAACAAATGGATGGAAGCATAATGATGCTTTTCCTCCACCAGATTTCTGAGATAGAGAAATCCCTCCAAAATGTTACAGAAATTGTGCTCTCTCCTGACTTGACTTCACATTTCAAGTACTGTAAAATTCACATCCAGTTCTATACCCACTAATTATGGTCGCTATGCTAATAGGCTCGGTGTCTATGTGCAGAAAAATTGATTCCATTTGGGCAAGATATTTATGACTGTGTCTGGCTACATGGCAAGAGTATTTTCCTTTGGTTTTACTTTAGAGTAATTCATGTATTTAAGCAGATGATCCTTTACAGATATAAGAAAATATCTCCCAAGAAAAGAGAAAATAACATGTTTTTTTATGCTGAAAATTTCTAGTATGGTTATGACATACATTCAATTCTCATTTTTAAAGGGTATAATTTCAAATAAAATATAGCAAGATATATTTCTTGATGAAGAGGCGAGTTAATTTTCACCATATGAAATGTACAGTATAAACAGACAAACACTTTTAACAAGAATTGTTGATATGTCTGATATTTTAAAGGAACAGATGTGGTCAGATGGGGACTTAGGAGCAGCAGTTCAGAATGAAGGGTTTAAAAAGACAACTGTAATTGAACAACAATAAAATAATTAAAAATAAAAAATAAGTAACAAATATTAAAAAAAGGTAATAATCAAGACATGTATCCTCCCAAGTCAATTGGAATTGGTGGACATTGGCAATCTCTCTTTATTTTGAACAGAGCTGTTACCATTAAAAGTCTGTGTTATAAAAATATTTAAATTAATCATACAGCAAAGGACAAAACTGATTTAAAGGAAGGGGGGATACAAAATACTAGTTAGGACATCATTATGAGAATCTTGGTGTGCTAAAATGATGGACACTAAGAAGAATGGATGAAACTTGGCAACAGATACCTCTGTTATGAGAAAAGTATCCCAGGAGTAGTGAGAAAAAGGCACAGAGAGGGAAGGGCAAGGTCGCGGGTGCTGTCCTTCTAACAACTGCTTTCCCCCCTTCATGTTGTTAAAGCTAAGGAGGTGGCGGCATGTACTCAGAACGTAGCTTCAAAGCTTAGTGTCCACTTCTCCTTTCCCTTTTTAAATATGTTACTAACATGTCTATTTCTTGTTGACGATGAAAGAATATTCACCTCTTTTCCCTGGAAGCACTATTCCCTGCTGTAGCTAAAAGAAGATTCTACTGGACTTGAAGATGATAAACCTCTATGCCTAAAAGCTCTCACCAATGTTCTTGCTTTGATTCCAACACGTTTCCACATACATTATGCCACTCACTTTGTAAAATAAATCCTTAAGGCCAGAATTATTAACCAAATTTTGCAAATGAGAATACTGAGATTCAAGTTTGTTTAAGGTAAAAGCCACAACATCACCACACCATAGCTGAATGGATTAAGCTTCCAGTGTTGGTTCAGTGTTGTTTTATTACAAAGTTTTCAACTCACAAGATAGATCATGCTATAAACTATTGTTCTATATGGTTTGTATGAATCTCAACACATTTATCCTTAGAAATAATAAATGGCCTTAGATTGCCACACCTGCTCAGATTGTCCACTTAACTCATAATATAGCTGAATTATATTAGAGCTCTAATAACAATGGGGATGTTAGCCAAGAGGTAGGACATTGCTGAACCTCACCGGTAAAAGATATCCATTACTACCGTCCTCCATTCCTATCCCTATTCCAGCCTGTCTTGAGATGTCCCATATCTAGTAGTAAAAATTACTACTAATTGAAGATATGTGGTAGTTCTATCATGATAAAAAATATTTATTTAATCCTGGCTGGTATAGCTCAGTGGATTGAGCGTGGGCTGCGAACCAAAGGGTCGCAGGTTCAATTCCCAGTCAGAGTACAGGCCTAGGTTACAGGCCAGGTCCCTAGTGGGGGCCACGTGAGAGGCAACCACATATTGATGTTTCTCTCCCTCTCTTTCTTCCTCCCTTCCCTTCTGTCTAAAAAAATTAAAAAATAATAATAATAAAAAATAAACTTAAAAAATTTATTTAAATGTTTTGTGGAAAGTTAGTTTTCTTTTAGTAAAAGGGAAATTAAAATGTTGCTTCAGACTTTTCAGTTTCTCTCTTAAGCAATTAAGCCTGACTATTAAGTGGTGATCATGGATATTAAAAAATAAATTATCATTTCAGAATATTAAAATGTATTACAGGGAAAGAAAGGAAAATTCTCTAAAATCAAACAAGCTATTAAAATTATCATCAGACAATCCTTTGTTTTCAAATGTATCTGTTCAAAACTGTCACTCAATGAGCTGCAAGGCTTTGTTTTGCTTGATGATGAAACAAATGTGACTTTATGATCTGTATTCAACTGTGAACAGCTGCTCATTAATAAAAAGGCTTTAATATACAAGTCAGAACAGCAGGTCTAAAATTGTGCTTGAGGAAAAAAACAGCCCTTTAATGAAAAGCCAGGAAACTGGGTTAGGAGAGATCTGGAAGCACTGGACTATGTTTGCAAGATCTGCCCCACCTCCTGGGAAGAGATAGGAGGTCTGTTGACAGGGCAGGACTAAGACAAAAAAGCCTCTACAGGCTTTGAACTGAGAGTGTAAGTAGTGGTTTGGAACCTGATAGAACAAACAAATTACAAATAAATCAAGCTGGTAATTGGGGATTGGGTAGAGGCCAATCATAACCCTTCAAGAGGGCAACATGACCTTGACACAGAGTGGGTAGAATTAACTACACCCCATGAAGTAGGGGTAATCCAGAAAGAAATCTTTAATACATCAGGTTCTATCCCTTAAGTGCCTGTCACTTGACATTTGGTCATCCCTCACCCTCACTCACCCCGCCAAGCCTTGGGCAGAGGACAGGACTTCAAATTGCACAATCCCAAGAGGTGGTCCCCAACCAAGATGCCCAATTACTGGCACCTGTGTCCTCAATTAGGGGATTACTACTCAACTAGAGTAAAGATGATTTAAAGATATTCTTTTATAGGTATTTTAAAAGTAAATATCAAGTGTATAATCTTCAGCAAACTTTGTTTTGTTATCGTGTTTTGAAAGAAGTATTCACTGTTTCTGGAAAAGCATATACTTTTTGTTTTCTTTCACTTGGAAATGGCACATTTAATAAATGAAAACTGAAGAATTATAAAAAAAAGAATATCATAGAGTTATAATACATAATTTGAAGCAAAGATATAAATATCTAAGGAAAAAATTTTGAAAACACATTTATGTCAGGATGTAGGTTATTTTTCTTCTCTTATTGAATTTATTAGGGTGACACCAGTTAACAAAATTATATAGGTTTTAGGTGCACAATTCTGCAACACATCAACTGTACACTGTATTGTGTGTTTACCACCCCAAGTCAAACCTCCATCCATCACCATTTATCTCCCCATACCCTCCCCCATCTGCCTCCCTGATGCCAATCGTCACGCTGTTGTCTGTGTCCATGGGTTTTTTTTTCTTTTTTGCTCAATCCCTCCAAACCCCAGCGCCCAGCCCCCCAACCCCTCCACAGCTGTCAGCCTGCGCTCCATCAATGAGTCTGTCTCTATTTTGCTTGTTGGTTCATATTGTTCATTAGATTCCACATGAGTCAAGTTATATGGTACTTGTCTTTTTGACTGACTTATTACACCTAGCATAATGCTGAATGTAGGCTATTTTGGATTATTGGATTTCTGGAATCCAAAATCATTCTGGAAATTCTCAATTACTGGAGTTCTGAATTATCTGAATTACTATACGAAGAGATTAAGGTTAATGCAAGTGTTTGAAGGACTGCAGAGGGTTTGGTGGGCTTAGGGAGGAGTAATAACTGGGAAAGATGAAGCCGTATACTCATAGTAGCGAAGGTACTAATAGCTTTTATCTGTGAACGTTTGTTCCATGCCAGGCTCTGCCCATAGAGCTTCATAAGCATTTGCCATTCCATGAAGTAGACACTATTATGGTCATCTTATTGTTATAAAAACCTGAAGTTTCTAGATGAAATAACATCCAAAATTACACAGAATCATGTCATACCAAGAGTCATAAACATTCCCTCCTCCTTTGGGGAGTAAACAAATTAAAGCATTAATAGAAATGCAGTACGGATTGGAATGGGATTGGGATGGGGGTTCCAGAAAGTGAAGTGGGTCCGTAGGTGCAGGTCAGGATGACAGCACGAAGGTAGTTGTAGTCCAAAGACGAGCAGAAAAAGTAAAATCTGGTTGGGGAACAATTTACATGAACTACTATCAGCCTTTGACCATACAAACCTCTATGCTTCCTCACCGACAGTGGAGCAGATAGTTTTTTGAGGGCTCCTAGTCTTTCAGTAACACACAGGGTAATTTTAAGGGAGAACCATAGAAATAACACGTTGGCTTGGGAGAACGGCTAACCAGGTTGCATGCGGATTAGTGTCACTTTTAACTTCCAGTTAAAGGAAATTCAATCAAGCATGACTTGGAAAAAGTCTAAGTCTGAACTTAAACAGCATTTCGCACCCCCTGGAGCGGCAGAATAATTGAGATGGGGCCTACTACCCACCCAACGTTCAAAAGCACACCGATACCGTGGGGACACTCTCATTTTTTGGTATCTTAACATAGCTTTCTCTTGGTCCCATATGGTGGAGGGCAGAACAGTAAAGGGCGTGTTGGGGCTGAGGAACTCTATAGAAGGTAGAGCCACACGGAAAAAAACCGAGGAGCTCTACGGTGACAGGACAGTCAGTGCAGCCAGCAACAGTCAAAAAATCCGACCCTGAAGCGGGTCTCAGCACCAAGACGCCTGCTGCTCGCCCCGCCCCCAGACGCTCATTGGCTGTCTGCCCCAACGCCCGACCCACAGCCTCTAGCCTATTGGTGAAGACAGGAAGGGGCGGGGTGCGGAAGTACGGGCCTGTAAAGAACCGGGAGCCTCCTTCTAAGAAGGGCAAAAAGGAGGAGCGAGGGGTGGGCTTCCCGATGAGGGGGCGGTCATGGCGGCTGCGCAGCGGCAACGGCGCTTGCAACGGATCGCGCGCCCGGCTTTGAATGAGCGGGGTTGAGACTGAACGCGCGGAGAAGGGACCGGCAGAGCGCGTGCGCGCGCCTTGTGTGTGCGCGCGCGGCCCGTGGCGTATCGGAGCCTCCGCCGGGCGGGCGGGGAGGGGGAGGGGCAGGTGAGTGTGTGCGGCTCGCGCGCGCCCGCGAGGGGCTTCCCTTCCTTATCCCCAACACAATCTTGGCCTTGGGGTGTCCTCTACTCTTCGGGTCAGCCCTCCTCTTTGCTTCGCATTTCCCGCCCTCCCACCTTCCTTTTCGCCCCTCCCGCTGGTTTCCCCCCTACGGCCCACTGCTAGTCTGGGCTACTGTTTCCGGGTCAGGATGACCTCTGGGGTGAGGGAACGGAGATTGGGAGTGGGCCACGAGTGTGCAGCCCTCAGGGTGCCACGCTGACGCGTGGGAGCTCTTCCCGCGGGGCGCAGTCCAGAAAACCCCCGAGGCTCCATACCCGCCCCAGCAGGGAAATATGCCCGGTCTGTCTGTCGTTCCTCTGCACACCGTGTTCGTTCCCAGGCAGATTTTTCCAAAATCCAAATAACCAGCCCACCTGGCACCCACTTTTAGCAATTTAGAGCGTTTCCAAAAACGCCATGCGCATGGCGTCGGATTGGGTAACCTGAAAACGCTCTTGTCGTTTTTCTCATCTGTACAGTGGGTTTGCTCTTGTTTTTCATCAGGCAATTTCAGGTGCGTAATCTGAAGTTACAAAGCATTTTGGTTATGAAACTCCTTACTTTTGAGTGGTTCTGGAGACCTTAACTCTGTCTTTATAAACGTCTCAGCAGTGCCACGTATTAGAGGGCCTGACTTTGAGTTGCCAGACGTGGTAAAGTGTTTGACTTAGAACCTGCTTTTACATTCTACTAGTTCCTCTTCTCTTGACGCTGCCAAAGTTTGGTTCTTGAAATTTGAGTTCAAGCAAATTTTATTTTGGGAGCCTTGTCATTCCTTAACCTAGTTAAGAGTTACATACTTAACAGTATATTTCATACAGCTTTATATCATAAGGCTTTTCAAATGTTGGCATTAAAAGAATTCAGAATGTGTAGTTTTAGAAATACAGCGAACAGTGACTCGTTTGCTCCAGTGTGTACTGACAGAGATTGGCTTGTTTAACAAATTGTAGTACAGTGACTGCTGAAAGGATCTCGCCAGCAGGTTACATGGAATTACAAGGAGGAAAGACAGTCTTTCAATTTTTAGTGCAGAATGTTTTCTTAATTTGTAGGTGAAGTTTTTCGCTTGACAAAGCTGATTCTTATTGATTTCCTACTGATGTCGTTTCTATAAAAGCCCTGAGGATTGGTTGCTTCATGGTTCTGAAACTTATTCTACTAAATCTCAAGTTTTTGTATTTTTCTAGTAATTTTTAAAGAAATTTCAATTTTAAGGTTAGATTATATTAGCATTACTTAGTTCTAGAAAGTGTTTTGAAGCAACCAAAGTGCAAGTTAGCCTAAGATGCATGCTTTATCAAGTTGGTCAATTAGAGGCCATTTCAAAAATTAAACTGAGGCAGAGTATCAAATTAAAGGTTTCACAAATGCGGTATGGCGTGGGAAGAGCCGGAGCTTTGGGTTCAATCTCTGTAATTCCTGGGTGAGTGAATCTGAGCTTCACTGTCATCCTCACCTGTTCTTAAGATTACAGTGAGGTGATGGAACATACGTTATCTAGAACAGCAAGTTTCAACTTGTGTACTATAAGAGGCACACTGGTATGCTGCCAGAATTCTTAAAACATGCGATACCTGACTAAAGAGGTCAGAGACACTGACCTCTTGTCCCTTAGGCTGTCAAATAAAAAAAGTGACAACAGCCAACACAATAGCCATCTGGTGTGAATGAATCAAAATTATACCTATTTTTTTTTTGTCAGCAAAAAATACATTTTTTTTTGGTGTGCCACAGAATTTTGGTAAGTAGCTTATGTTTTCCATGAGATGAGAAAGATTGAAAATCGTTGGTCTAAAACTATGTCTTGAACATATTGAGTGCTCAAGGAATGTTAATTTCCATTCAGTCAACAAATAGGTATTTGAATCCCCTACTATGATTGACATGGGCAAAGATGTAAAATACTAACTGAGCCAGACTGATGGGGGCTCTGCCTCCCTCTTCCCTTGTGTTGTTACAAGCTTGTGACAACTGAGCAGTGAACACAGAGTTTCTCTGTAATGGGTCAGTAGTGTTTTCCATCATCTTTGGTAGAATCTGTTACATAGTAGGTGCTAAGTATGTATCTTCATT
The DNA here is from genome assembly GCA_004026765.1 of Micronycteris hirsuta. Taxonomy (NCBI): domain Eukaryota; kingdom Metazoa; phylum Chordata; class Mammalia; order Chiroptera; family Phyllostomidae; genus Micronycteris; species Micronycteris hirsuta. The sequence continues at coordinate 219,823 of PVJI01000781.1, forward strand.
GAAATGAATTGTATTAAAGGAATTTCTAAGAATGTTTATTGTTAGTGAGGTATTCTTGGCTTTTGAATTAAATACACCTAGGTTTGAATCAGTCATTGGGTGTGGGAACGTGGAAATACATTTTACTGTCTGTGCTTCAGTTCGAGGAGATGAGAGCAATACTATCTCTCTCATAAGATGATGGTATGAGTTGAAGGAGATAGTATTAGGTAGTGCTTGGCACCCAGTACATGGACAGTGAATATTAGTTCCTCGCTTTCATTTATCAAAAAGCAAATATTCTGCAGAATGAGGAAATTCTTAATTGCTCAATTCTTAATTGAGAATTTTATTCTGTTGTCAATAATATTGGGTTGGCCAAAAAGTCCTTTTAGTTTTTCCCATAAAATAAAACACATTTTTCATTTTCATCAATATCTTGATTGATTTGGATATTTTGAGTATGTCGGCTATCTCCTGTGTGGTATAACATTTGTTGATTTTTCTCAATATCTTGATTTAATGGCTCTCAACTTCAACTGGTCGACCCGACCGTGCAGCATTATCCCCTGAGAAATCTCCAGCATGAAACTTCACAAACCACTTTTGACACATTTAATCAGTCACAGCACCTTCTCCATATACTGCACAAATCTTTTTTTGCATTTCAGTTGCATTTTTACCTTTTTTGAAATAATAAAGCATAATATGCTGAAAGTATGTATTTTTTCCATATTCAGTATTAAAATGGCTGCACAAAAATTCAGCAGTTTTGATAAGATCTTTAAAAAATGCATGCTGATAAGATAGCTGTCACAATACAAACTAACAAAATTGTTTTGAATGAAGTTCAAGACAACTATACACTACTAGAGACATCGTATGGAAAAAACTAAACGAACTTTTTGGCCAACCCAAAAGTTCCACTTTCTGTTTTTCTGTTGGAACAACTGGAAGTTGTATTTCCAGTTACCACTGAAGTCATATAAGTTGAAAAATACTTACTGAATAAGGACACATTTTTGGCAAGGTGATAATCCTGGTTACCAAGCATCTATATGACATTTACTCTCAGCTCTTCATTTGTGTAGCATAGTCCCCCCTTAACCACGGGGGATATGTTCCAGCCCCCGGTGGATGTCTGATACCACAGATGGTGCTGAACTCTGTATTCTGCACATACACCTTGCACATACATGTTCATATATATTTGGGTTGTTTTCATTTCCAAGCTATTAAATATAAAACTCCTATTCAAGTACTAGTTTTTATATAGGTATGTGTTTTGGTTTATCTTGGGGACATTCCTAGGAGTAGAAGGGCTGGGTACATGTTTGTGGAACTTGTACGTCTAGAGGGCTGCCCCGCTCCCAGTGTGTGAGAGTTCCAGGTGTTCCGCATCCTCACGGCACGAGGGGCAGGCGTGGTTCTTGTGAGCCATTCTAATCCGCGCGTGATGGTTTTTAACTGTGGTTTTAATTTACATTTCTCTGATGAATGATGTCTGCCGTTGTTTCATGTACTTATTTATTGTTGTATATCTTCTTTGGTGAAGTGTCTAGTCAGACCTCTGCCCATTTCTTAATTGGATTATTTGTTTTTTACCGAGTTTTAAGAGGTTCTTAGGTTTTCTGGATATAAGCCTTTTGCCAGATACATACTTTGCAAAGATTTACTCCCAGTCTGAGGCTTGTCTTTTCATTCTTTTAAATGTTTTTGAATTGTAGAAGTTTTTAATGTTAATGAAGCCCAATTTAACAGTTTGGATTATGCTTTTATCTAATAAAATCTTTGCCTAACCCAGGGCCATAAAGATTTTATCCTATTTTTTTAGTTCTAGAAGTTTAGTTTTAGGTTGTATATTTAGGTCTATGATCCATTTTGAGTCCTTTCTGTAAATGGTGTAAGACATGGATTGAAGTTTTTTTTTGCATATGGATAGCCAGTTTTTCCAGCCCTGTTTGTCAAAAGGACTGTCTTTTCTCCACTGAGCTGCTTTCACATCTTTGTCACATTTCAGTTGTTCATATGAATGTCAGTTGTCCATTTTAACAAGTCTTGAAATCAGGTAATTTTAGCCCTCTACTTTGTTATTTTTAGTGTTGTTTTGGCTATTATAGGCCCTTTATAATTACCCTAGCAATTAAGAATTTTCTTACTTGCAGAATATTTGCTTTAATACCTAATGATAACTATGTGAATTTTAGAATTATCCTGTCAAGTTTAGAGGAAAAATACTGCTGTGATTTTTTTTGGTAATGCTTTGAATCTACAGTTAAATTTAGGAGACTTGCTATCTTAACAATATTGAGTCTTTGAGACCTAAAAGATCTTTTTAAGTTGATCTTCACATCTTTTAAATTTCTCTCAGAAATATTTTTTGTTTTCACTATATAAAGCTTTCTTCAGATTTGTCCCTAAGTATTTTATATTTTTGTGCTTATTATTGTTTGTTTATTTATAATCCTCACTCAAAGATATGTTTTTATTGATTTTAGAGAGAGAGAGAGAAAGAAACATTGATGTGAGAGAGAAACGTCTATCAGTTGCCTCCCGTATGTACCGAAACTGGGGATTGAACCTGCAACCTAGGTATGTACCCTGACCAGGAATCATACTCCCATTGGTGTATGGGAACAATGTTCCAACCAGCTGAGTCACCTGACCCGGGCTCATAATTGTTTTAAAGTTTTAATTTGTGATTGTCACTAACATATAAAAAATATAGTTGATTGTAGATTTCATTGGATTTTTTACATAGACACAGTTTTATTTCTTCCTTTCCATCCAGATGCTTTTTATTTCCTTTTCTTGCTTGATAGCTCTGGCCAGCACTTCCACTACAGTGTTTAATAAAAGCGATGAAAGCAGACATACTGCGTTGTTCGTAATCTGATACAGGGTCATCACCTGCATGTTGTGTGTCATTCATTGTTCAGTAAGTATTTTTCAACTTGAATGACTTCAGTGGTAACTGAAATTAAAATTTCCAGTAGTTCCAACAGAAAAATAGAAAGTGGAACTATTATTGATAATAAAATTCTCACCCTAGCAATTAAGAATTTTCTTACTTGCAGAATATTTGCTTTAATAACTAATGAAACAGAGGAGCTAATATTCAGTGACCAGATACTGTATGCCAAGCCCTACCTAATATTATCTCTCGTAACCCATACCTTCATATTATGAGATGGTAGTATTACTCTCATTTCATAGAACTGAAGCACGGAGTATAAAATATTACTTCCACATTCCCACACCCAATGACTCTGATTCAAACCTAGGTCTATTTAATTCAAAAGCCAAGAATACCTCACTGAAAATAAACATTCTTAGAAATTTAGTGATGATATTATTGTTTCCAAGATAAATTTTCCAACCAGTTATTGACATGGTTAACTATCAAGCTACACTTAATTTCTTCTTTGCCCCATTGGCTGTTGAGTTACCTTATGTTTAGTCCCATGTATTTGCCTTTTTTCAGTTTTCTTCCTCTAATTGATTTCTAGTTTCACGCAATTATGGTCAGAGAAGATGCTTGATATATCAGTTTTCTCAAATTAATTAAGCCTTACTTTGTGATCTGTTGTGCACTTGTAAAAATATATAGTTTGCAATTTTTGGATGAAAGGTTCTACGTATGTCTATTAAGTCAATTTGGTCTAATGTAGCATTTAAGGCTATTATTTCCTTACTGATTTTTCTGTGTGGAAGATCCAGTGATGTGAGTGAGGTATTAAAATCCCCTATTATTGTGTTAGAATGAATGTCTTCCTTTGTGATATTAATAATTGTATATATTTCAGTGCATAGATATTTATAATTGTTACATTCTCATCTTGGATTGACTGCTTTATAATTATATAACATCTTTATTTGTCTTTTTTTACATTTTTTGTTTGAAAGTCTGTTTTGTTTGATATGAGTATTGCTACATCGTCTTTTCAGTTTTCAGTGGAGTATCTTTTTTTAATCTATTCAGCCACCTTATATGTCATTGGAGCATTTATTCCCTTTACATTTAAAGTAATTATTGATAAGCATATACTTATTGCCATTTTGTCAATTGTATTTTGGTTTTGAGTTTTCTTCTCTTGCTCTCTTCCCTTTATGTTTTGTTACTGAACAAAAATGGGGGTTTAGCTGGCTGCTGCCACAAAAGGCAAACTCTAGAGGCAGAGGCTGGTAAGAAAGGAAAAAGTTTTATTCGACTGCTGAATGATCTGGTACCATGGGGAGTGCCCCATCTCAAAGTTCCTCTCCTCTGCTAAACCCAGACAAAACCTAGACATCCTCAGCAAGATCAAGACAAATGGCAGCCCAGAGTTCCTGCTTCATTTTAAAGTACAGTTTTATGGAGCCACAGGCGGCTGCTAAGCAGTCATCCAGGTAGCTAGCTTGTTCCCAGCTGCTGTCTGGCTTCAAGCTCCCTCCTGGAAGGTGCATGTGGAGCCAGTGTAGCCATGGCCATGCGTCAGCTGGGGCCACAAGGTCCTGTGCTCCTAGGCTGGAGACCACATGAATGCACCAGTGAATGTTTCACCAGGTCACAGAAGGGGACAGAAGAGGGGGAGGGAGAAAGAGAGACATCCTTTCCTGGAGGCCAGTATACCATATGAGTGCAGGTTTTGAACAGCAGCAAGGGGTAAGAGAGTTTCTTTGTTCTCCTGGGTTTATATTACTTTCCAGTGGAATGAAGGGCTTTGCTTGTTCCACCTCCCAACCAATCCTTTCTCTCCCTGGGCTAGACTGATAGGCCTCCTAGGTCCAGTACCTCCCCTGCTTCCATTTTGACTTCTGTTGCACACGTGCTTGCCTTCCCCTGATCTCACTTTCTATCTGGTACCAGAATGGATCAGAGGTCTTTTTTTCTCTTAATCAATTAACTTGCTAGCCTTTCTCATGCTCAGTGTAAGAACCGTCCCCTGCCGCCGCACGGCTGATGGTGGAGATTCCCATGTCCTAGTCCCGCATGCAGTGAGTTGCCCGTACTTCTGGCCCCCTGGCAGAGAAAGGAACCCTGGAAACCCTGCAGGGCCTCTTAGGCAGTACGGACAGCATCCTCAGCGGGAGGGGCTGGGCATCTGCAGCAAGAGCAGGACCTTTGCGCCCAGGCAGGGCATCCACGAGGCATGTGCTCAGTTACTCCTCAACGTGACCTCCTAAAGGCCTGGATTGGCTGCAGGCCACAGCCTCAGTGCTCCAACCTCTGACCTGCATCCTGGAGGAGCATGGCTTGGTGCACAAGTGGCTCCCATATTCATTCCCATGGCCTAGCTCCATCTTCCCCAGTGGCCCCTCCTGTTCCTCAGCCCACTCCCAGAGGTCTGGACAGGCTGTCTGTCTGGTGATATCACTTTGCTAGTTTTTATGGTTTTTGTTTTGGTGACACCCCATTTTTTCTGCTTGATCCCATTGTTCTCAAGGCAGAAGGCTCAGGGCAGTGTAGCTGGAACAGCTGTGGGGATCTTGCAGATGAGTCAGAGCCCAGGAATAGAGCCCCCACCAACCATATGGAAGTGGAGGGAAACAAAAAATGGTTCTCACTGGCTCCTCCTGACCACTGAGTTCCTGCAGCTCCTATTGCTTCCCAGCCTTCTCTATTTGGTCTCTTTCTCTTGTTTGTTGTTCAGATGCTGTTTATTCAGCTCTCAGCTGTACAGGAGTAATTGTTGTCTGTATATGAGTTTGCTTATGGGAGGGGGTGAAGAGAGTTCAGTGGCCTTCACTGCCACCATCCTGGACCTCTAATGATTTACATTGTTTTTATTTTTATTTATTTTTAGAGAGAGGGGGAGGAAGGGAGAAAGAGAGAAATGATGTGCA